>JBBBVT010000007.1:1945845-1957750 GCA_037177035.1 Craterocephalus eyresii
ACATATATGGAAAAATGTCAACTTTTTGAACTGTTATTCTTTTTTCATGTGACGGAGGAGCAAAGCTTGAACATGGAGGAGAGTAACCAGAACATGATAAAGACCATTCAGCTGTAATACAGTAATAATGGTGATAATTATTATAATAATGATACTAATAATTGGTCAGTCTTCAGACCAGTGCATTATGGGCTGTAACACGCTATAAGCTGACTGAGTGGTCTGAACAGGCGGTGGTCGGTCTCTCGAGTACCTACATTGTTTTTATGCGCGCTTGTTTAAAAAAAGACTCACCTGTAACTGAGATCCCATGCACACACATTAGATTCTCAAACTGGGGGTAGGGACCCCCAGTGGGCATCGCAGGATCATTTCAGGGTGTCGCCAGATGATGGTAAAACAAATATATAACCTATTCTTTTCAAGTCAATTTGACATTTTTATCAGAGCTCATGAATCAAATAGTTAATACAGATACATCAATTAAATGAGTACCTTTGATTTTTAATACATAAAAATGAACAAACGTACGTATGTTCAACAACATACAAACAACTTTGGTCCAAAGAGTTTGAGAACCACTTAAATACCAACAAAGCTGTTTCTGGAGAATTTCCCAGATTGGTAAACTTTCTGGGTACTTTTTGCCCACTGGATAATCTCCCCCTGAAAGACTTTTCCATAAACGTTGGGTTTTTTTTGCCAGATCAGAGGAAAATCTCTTCATGGGAAAACCTGAGGATGTGAACATGGCAAATCACATCATGGATGTAAAATCAGACATTTCAGTTTGTGGGGAAGCATGAGAAAGAACAGAAAGTTACTGAGCAGAGGACGATGTTTGAGATGTCTGGGTCCGATGATAACACAGAGGGGTGATGTGGTATCGCTCTGATGATAACCGGCATGCTGTTTCTTCCAGTTATCCCAACGTAACGCTATCCCAGAACGATCCGTACACCTCCGACCCGTACAGCAGAGCAAGAGAAGCGCTGAAGGTAACCTGAAGGAGAAGTCTCTCCATTCTCAGACGTTTTACTCCCAGTGGAATATTCTGTGAATGCATGAATGAAAACATGCCGATTCTACGTCCGACCAGCTCAACCTTATCCTGGCTGACAGGCTGCAGCAGCTCATACAGACGATGCAGCATCCACACCCAGCTCCCACGAAACATTTACACACGAGATAAAAAAAATTAAAGCTGTAATAAAACAGTTGATGGTGGAACCTGCTCCATAAACTCACCTCGTGAACCCCACTCAGATGTGAACCCCAATATTGCTATTAGAAAGGAACTAATCTCAGGGATAAACTGGGGAAAGGAGAAGGGAAAACAAGCTTGCACTGGGATCATGAAGCTAACCCTCCTCAGTCTTTATTGTTTACGTGTGTGTGTGTTTGGTTGGTCCAGAAGGAGGCAGCCATCCACCGCTCCAGAATTAGAGACGGCCCATTCAAGACCAACCTTCACCCCAAAGATTATTTCCAAGGAAATCCGTATCGCAGCGACAAGCCCCTCCCACCTGTGCAGAAACCCCTTCCCCCCCAGCGTAGAGTCTCCGTGGTTCCCTTCAAGCCCTCGTCCCCCAGCAAACAGGTAAGGAAGCGTGGCAGGTGAGGAGGCGTGGCCGATGTGGCAAACGTGGTTGGCGTGACGCTTGCAGCTTGGCTGACACATGTAATCTGTTTGTTCCGGATCAGGCTGGAGGAATGAAAGCTGGGACCTTCGGATCTTACCCCTCACACTCTGCTGATCCGTACACCAGTCGCCGGTCCAAACCAGCCAATCAGGAGCCAGTCTTCCGTCCAGGTCCCGGCCCTAAGAGCACACCTGTCAAAAGCATCATCACGGTCAATGTTAACAGGTTGGATTTCTGTGTGTCCTCCATCTTCCAGATGTTCATAAACCAGCTTCTACCATCCCACACAGAAAGAAATCAGACCTGATCCCACCACCAAACCTCAGCAGAAATACTTCCACATACACCCACTTCTCCCTGGAGAGCTCAAGTTGAGGGTAATGTCCAATCAGAAGCAGCCAAAGATCAAGAAGGAGGGAAATAGTAGCAGGAATAACTGGAAATTAGGAAAAAATAGTTTCTAAAACTTAAGAGAATGATGTTGGGATGAAAAAAGTCTTGGTCACTGTTGATCTGTGTGTTGTTTCTGCAAAGTACTGTTAGTAATAAATCCTGTTTTCTTGTTCTGGTCGGCCTTAATGGTGCTATATCTATTAATAGATTTATTTTACATCATTTTAGCCTCATAATCTGACAACTGAAGCTGGCCTGAAAACATCATGTTGCCATTGTGACTGAGATTAAAAGGGTTCAACTTCTACATGCTGAATTGTAGGGATGTAACGAATCACTCATACCACAAATCGATTCGATTCAATTCTCGACTTCAAGTTCTCAATTTCGATTTTTTATTTTTTTCCAACAAAATGTATTTTATTTATTTTATGGCCAAATGAATTTTCATTTTTCTCCCTTGTTTGAAACTCTGACCTTCCGTTGCCTGTTGTACTAACAAAACTTAACACTGAACAAATAACTATCATGGATGTGGAACTGATCACAAATCGTTTTATGAACAAAAGACGTTTTATTTGCTTTGAACATCATCTACATTGATTGCATTGATGCATTGAATGCAAATCATTTTTTATTTTTTCTACATCGATTGCCATTTAAACCAGTTTGAATCGATTTTAAATCGATTTTCGAAGTATCATTACATCCCTACTGGATTGTGTTAACCCTAACCTCTACATTAAAGCAGAAATAGCATGAAAATAGTTTGTAGTTTTAATGGCTGAATCTTAGTTCGTCCTTATTCTGAAGCTCAGGTTGAACATCAGGAAGTCATCTGACCACGTGCACCTGACTAAGCAGCTGAGCGGGTGGAGCTGATGAGGAGGACGGTGGTTAAGAGTCTGAAGTTCATGACTGATGTTGAGATGAAGTTGTGATATTTTGGGGTTTCTGGTGGAAACAAGCCCAACATGTGAAATTTTCTTTCCCTTTTTACAAAGTTGACAGAAAGTCATTTTGACTGGTTTCATTTCTAAATGTCTGTGTTTTCCAGAAGAGTCCACTCAGTGAGCTACAGCTCCTCCATCCCGGCCGTGATGACCCTCTGACCACATCGCACAGTTCGCTGCAGCTTGTTTCATCTTTGGTTCTTTGTCTGTAGAATGTGTTACTGTAACTTTTCCTGATGTAAAAGCAGTAAAGTGATGCTGTCACCTGTACACCTGGACTCACACACATCACCTGAATGCAGTGTGTGCTTCTGTCCAGGACACATTATAGAGGGATCCATATGGGACTCATGTCCACATGTAATCTTGAAGTCTACAGATCCACATGAACCCAGGCTTCTCAGATTCTCTGTGTTTTCCATGTGAGTTGGATTAGGAAATAAATAAACTAAACTTCCTTTAGATAAAGGAACCCACAAAGCAGCAACTCAAAGGACGTCCAGGGGAAAAGTTTGGGAACCACATGGGTGGTCAGATATAAAACTACATTTGGGATATTTGGCTTTCGTAGGAAACTTCTGGAAGAAGCTAAAATGCATTATAACGCAGGTTACCAAGGTAACTGCTTCTGTTTCATCCCTAATGTCTGAATGAACTTATTTTGAACTTCTCTAAACTTTTGAACGCCCATGTCGAAGTCTTCAGTGTTGCTAAACTTTCCACACAACTTGCTTTCTTCTAGCAAGCAGCTAAACATTCACATTACAGGTGTATGACCCATTAACCGCCAAATACATTTACTGAGCTTCAGTGTCATCAGCAGGTTGCAACAGAAACACAAAGACTGGGAGAGTCACAGAAAGGCTCAGAAATGGACGTCCTATGGTGTCCAACCAACCGGCTGATACTGTAGATGTACGTTTAAGGGAGGTGAGAGGCAGACAAATATTGTCAGACCATCAATTCTGTTTACATCAGCATGGTCCACCAAACCATCCACCAAATTTGACGATGTTGTGAGAAAAAAAATGTTTGAAGGATGAGGAGTCTGAATGAGTCGGCAAATTTAAGAAGGTTTAATAACAGAGAACAAGCAATTAAAATAAAGAGTTTGCAATTGGAGAGACCGTTCCCATCCCTGATTGAAGCAAAACTCAGAAGGGATTCTCCAAGGCCAGAGATATGAGTCCTTTTAAACCTCTGTCCTGTCAGAAAGGAGTGCTTTATTAGATTGTCTAGAGGCACAAATATGTTAACCTTGATGAACCAATAGACCTTCGACTAATAGTCAAGAGGGAGCCTGTCAAGTACAACTTACAGATGGAAGCCTGAGTGCAAACATGTGACAAACAAGCCACATAAGGAACACTGTGATTATAAAAAGGAACACAAGAGCTGTATGGAAACATCATGGCCACAAAAAGGCATGAGAAATAAAAGGGGAATAGTGATGAACATGGAACATGATTAATGAAATTTCCACCACAACGACCTGCAGGGGGACCTCACCACCAGGATTCATCGTCCCGCATGGACCAGGTAGCAGTCCATTCACGCTGAGCAGAAATGGCCGATGTGTGGACAGGTAGTCAAAGAGAACTGCCCCACACGTTGTGAATGGTGACAAGCCCTGAACCACATCATCTCAGTCCTCGTGTCCCTGCACGAACACCACAGGCCCAATTTCACTGTCATGGACGACAGCACTCCAGCTTGTAAAGCCGGCATCATTCAGGAACGACTGGGGTTCCTGGAATGGACTGGCCTGCACTGTCTCCAGACTTAGCCCTGAGAGGGAGGGTGGGAGGCCTCAGCAGACAATGAGTCAACTAGTGATGTTGTTTTCAAGCTGTAATTGATGCTCAAGGGCACATTTTTTAGTATAGCCACCACTGTTGTTGGCTTTTATATCAATACACTGTTTGAGAAGTGCTTTCATGATATAATATCACTTTAGTAGGAACATTTTATGTTAGCCATACACAAAGTTTCAACTGGAAGCCAAATATTAGGAACTTTTATGAGAGACACCTTTGCATGACAACTTATAACAGGACTGATCCTCACTGCAACACAGTTTAGCTTTCATGGTGATGTACTCCTCCATTCTGAGTGATACAGTGCTAAAATGGAAGGAGGGGGAAAACTTTATCCACTGAGACCAGCGCTGATCACACAACATAAATCACCAGCTCCTATTCAGGAACAGAACAATGTCTCATACACCGATAAACTAGATCCAAAGTTTACGAGCTTTACATGAGGAGGCAGCTCTGAATCAGGTTATTATTTATGATTTTTGACCACAGTGATGATCAGTTGTATTAAAGCAAACGTTTCCAGAAGATGCAATCACAACCTGATCCAGACAATACACCAAACCAGTGGATAATGTGTATGGAAGATCCATGAAGAACCATGATGTATAAGGCTGAAAATGTCTCTGATCCTCCACTTTGGTTAAATCTGGAAGAATATTACATCTACTTTAAAAAAAGCAACAAAAAAAGTTGATCTTAGTTAATAATATACCTGCTTTTATACACCCGCATATGCGTTTATCATGGTCCCCTTGGGTATTTTGTTTGAAGAGCAATTTCTTAAACATCCTCAGAAATTAACACTACAGATTCACAGCTGCAGTATGAGAATGACCTCCTTGTTATTAGTATGTTTATTATCCTAAATTCAGCATCTCTATCTGGTCTGACAGCACTAATGTGTCCTCTACTCCTCATGGTGAACGTCTTTGCTCATTTCCTTTCCTGTTTGAAATCTATGCTGGCCGACTTCACAAAAATAGAACAAAGGGATCTCCAAGGATCAAACACACCTCCACAGAACAAATACTCATCATTGCACCTTCATTTAACAGGTAAGATCAGTATCTTTAGTTTTTATTGTTTTCACACAATAACATTAAACATTTTTAAAATTGTATTTTGTGTCATTGTCTGTTGATTTGTCAATTCGTTTGATTTGCCATAAATTCATATGCAACTGAAAAACTGTTAATTATGTCTCTTTGTCTGGGCGATGGCACTAAAGCTTCTTCTTCTAAGTAAAGTTATTATGGTCGGTTATAAAAGCATTTTTTCTTATTTCTTCTTTCAGGTGATTGCAATATGTGGCAAAACAAAACAAGTGATGGTACCAGACCATTCAACGTGCTTTACATTAAACATTAAAAGCATTACAGCAGGGTGCAGACGTCAGTTATAACCAAAACAAGTGTAAAGGGATAGCTGAATCCAAACCGAAAAGAAGTGACACATCTTTTCTCGCAACGATCTTCGGTACCACCTCCGGTTTCCCATAAAGCACCGCGGCATGTGGTATATAGATCTTCGCTACACTTCCGGTCTGTCTCTCGGTCTCAGCCATGCGGGAGGAACAGCGGAGAGATGGGCCGTCTGAGTCTGTAAGTTGTTTTTAATTTATCTTCTGTCATTTTCTGGGGAAAATAAAGTAAACAATTAAATATTTAAATAATTCTTGTAAAAATGGCAGGAAAAAGGAAAAACCTCCGAAAGGAGAAGAGAGTGAGAATAAAAGCAAAAAAAGGCGATTTTTGTTCTTGGCGTGAAGATAGTTTTTAATGTTTTAGTGAATCTGGTGAGCAATTTCAGTTGTCATCATAAAATCTAAAATAATAATTAATCCGGAAATGTTCGTAGCTCGTGCATCATCGGGCAGGGCCTCCCCGTGGTTGAGCACGTGGGTCCTCTTCACCTCCGGTACATAAACGGGATCTAGTTTTCTTGCAAGTAGTACATACATCGTAGGGTGCAGATTAGACAAACTTGCGTTTGTAAAAACGTGCTTTTAATCTGAAAGAATGTGAATCAGTTTTAATAAAGATTATAAATTGAGCATATTGATTTCTATTAACATTTTCTGGCTTATTTTTTAACTGACCGATTTTTATTTTTTCATCGTTCCAGTATTTTTCTTTTCTTTTCCTATTGTAAATAATTTAGGGAGTAAATTATTTACCCCTCAATAAGGGGTTAGCTTTACCAGATAGCTGCTTGCATCCACCTGATCATGCATCAGTGGTTTTGTCAGAGCTGTTTTTCATGATTATCGTTTCCTCTCAGGGCCTCTGGTTGCTCACCTGAACATTGTGGAGCCTCATCAGCCATGACGTAAAGCCCCCGATGGACCTCTGGAGCTCCAGGTAAGCTGGGTCAGGTGACATTTGTTCTCTGGGTCCCCAGCTCTCAGTCAGCTGACCAGAGGTGCCGTGTCTGGCTCAGTGTTACAGGGCTGGCAGAGAAATCTCTGTACTTGGTCTCGGTGGTGCAGGTTCTGTTTTAGGATCTGCTGCTGCCGAGCTGCCGCAGAGCGCGGCCCAACGAGAGTGGCCGGTTCTGATCCTCATCAGGACTGGCCTAGTGCAGGGCTGCACACCCATCATCTGCTCCCTGGAGAGGCTGAAACCTGGTGGAGAGATTCCTGGCTCTGACTGTAGGCTTGTTGTTGCAGGCGGAGCTGCTGCTCGCTCACGTCCGGATGAAGACGTAATGAAGGTGAGTCTGATGACCTGCTGCCGCTCTGAAGATGTTCTGCTGTGATGACTACATATAACACATCATGCTGACACAACTCGTGGGGAAGATTTCTGTCTGAGCACGGCTGCAGAACCGCAGCGATCAGTGGTCTGCGTCTATGTCTGACTGATCCACATCCCTGTTCAGGTCCTGGAGGAGCAGGAGGTGGAGATCCAGGTGGAGGAGTAGAAGATCCAGGAGCAGGAGAGCCGCTGCAGGTGCGTGTGATTAAGTCTGGAGTATCTGAACATCGTCCACCCAACCACGTACTGCTGTGGCCGACTCGTCTCCTCTGCTGCAGAATCTGAGTGTTGGGAGAGAAAGTCAGGACTTTGGCACAGGTTGGAGTAAAACTGGTTTACCCAAACCTGACTGAAGACCTGGAACATTCTGCCTGTAATGAGCGGGGGGTGCGGGGTGACTGGTGTGCTGCTGTGGACTGATGAATGTTCTCATTTCAGGGTTGGTGTACGTTCCTTGCTCATCGGCAGGTGTGGACCAGCTGTGACACAATCCAGATTATTTTTATTTAATGCCAGTTTCATTCCAGCACACCTGAAAGTGAAATATTGACCTTCCATGCTGACTGTCTATGTGCAGATGAATAAAGTTTTCCATCTCAAATGGATGCATCTGGAAGTGATTTTTATTTGGTTTGAATGTAGACAGCCCGTCCTGTTAATTTAAAACATCTGACGTTTTACTGGTCAGATTAATAATTCTGTTAAAGTTTAACCAACCTGAACAGTAAATACCATCTGTTGGTTACTACTGAGAAAAAGGGAGCTGAAACGGGCCCTCCAGAGGGTCCAACCTGGTGTGATGGACACGGTCAATATGAAAGTAGCTGATATATTAAAGGTAACAAATTCCTGGTTGCTCAGGGTGTATTGTTTAAATGGAAACCATTTCCAGGAATCTTTCTGACTTTAGTTCGTATGATGTGAGCCAGTTCAGGCTGTCAGTATTGCGACATGTGGAAATGTGCGTATATATCCATTTAAATTAACTTGTAGATCTGCAAAAGTTAATCTGATCATAATTTCTCGCTACCAGGGATTATATATTTGGCTTCATGAGTCCATGCTGGTCTGCAGAAGTACATTGCATTCACTTAAAATATTCAATGATATTTTCTAAATTAAACCTTGCTTTTGACAGGATAACGCGCTCTGGTCTTCAGCATTAACAGGCTACTTCCCAGCCAGAGACATGTTTACAGGTGCTAACTAGAAAAGTCGAATGTGCTGGAAATGTTTTATTCAGGCAATTCAACAAAAGTGAAACCTACACATTTTATTCAAGTACAGATCCAAGAATTTACTCTCAGAGGACTAACAACTAATTTTCTAAGTTTCTTAGTTTTTTAATTTAAGGTTTTCTGAAGATGTAAATCCTAATAAGTGAAATATAGTGTAAACAAAAGCAGATATATATGGATTTGCATACCGTTTGTGTATGTGCACATTTAATCTTTGAAGTGAAATTACACTTCAAGATTAAATGTGATTAATAGATGAATGAATAGATAAATGTAAATTAATACTCAAAATTAGGATTTCCTGAAAAACTTCATCCATTTCTGTAACTTCAAAGATGAAACGCACAAATAGATAATGCATATCTATATTCCAGCTTTTATTTTTTAAGATGTTGCTGATTAGGACTTACAGCTATAGAAAACCTCAAATTAAAAACGGAAAATTAGAATATTGCTTGAAATGAATAAAAAATGTATTTTAAACACAAAATGTCAGGCCTCTAAAAGTAAAATCTTACATCTGTACTTAGTACATACAGTAAAATGTGTTGGTTTCCCCTTTTATGTTGAATTGCCTGAATAAACCAACTTTTCCAGCATATTCTAATTTTCCGAGAAGATCCTGTAAATTCCTGGGTTTCATTAACGCATTAGGAGGTTGTCTCTGAGCTGTGCAGAAACACCTGAGGACTTTGGTTTTTCAGACAGAGCTGAGTCACTGGACGTCCACGTTTCTTGCTCAGCACATTCAGGGAACACAGTGACATGGGAGATGATCACTTCAGGGTCCTCGGGTGTTCGCAGCCGCTGGCAGACTGGTCTCCCTACCCTGCGAGCGCTCTGCCAGTAGACTGTGGTCCCTGAGGTAGCTGCTACATGATCCAGGAGATGCTGAGCGGTCATCAACTCCGATCTTTGAGAGGTTGAAACTAGACTAAAAAAATGTATGTATTCTTTTTGTTTTTCTTTATTCTAGACTCTAAAAATAGAAAAGACAAAGTTTCTATATGTAGCAGTTTTTGAAAAGTGAGCTTTTTTCCCCCCAACGATCAGGAACATTTGCGAGTTTTATTTAGGCTCCGGATCCATTCAATAATGTATGTTTACTTCTTTCTACTAAAACAAGGGGAAAATGGAAGTTTTCTCATCTATAAGTTATTGTGCTCTTATACTGGTCCAACCCACTGGGAGACCAGACTGAGCTAAAGTGGAACCTGGACCAGGATGAGTCCAGATGGTTCCCTCTGGTTCTGGGTATGAGTACTTGTGTGAGAGATTCAGGAAAAACTAAACCTGTTGCGGCTTGTTAAAAAGGAGCTTGGTGTGTGTGACCCGGGTCCGGACCACGTCGGTGGGTCCACACTGCTGAACACCTGCACACCTGTTCCTAATTAATCAATTAAAGCTGTCGAATTTTGGCCCAAGTCGAGACAAGCCGTCTAATAGACATCTAGTGCTCAGTGGAGTGGCCCGGAGTGTTGTCTACAGGAACACATGTCCTCTCTAGACCTCCCTCTTGTTCAGAGAAAGAAAAGCAGGTTTTCCTGGTCCACACCATGAGACCTGTCCAGAAACACAGAAGTTCTGACCCAAAGTAACTGGACCTGATCCTGATTCTGTTTGCAGAAGAACTGTACTTCCCACCGGGAGGATCTGAGAGGAAGATTCTGGAAAACCGGATTTTTCCTGAAAGTTTCTGCAGCCAGACCTCTAGCAGTCTGTCCAAGAATCGGACATAACTGAACGATAAGTTCAGTTGCTATGGAAACCATCCTTTCCGTCCAACTTCCCAATAACAGCAGCTCTCTCTCCCATCTCTCTCTAAAATCCCTCAATAAGAAGCGGACACGGAGCTCGGCTTGCTAGCGAATGTCATGATAAAGTTCTGTGAAGAGGAAACAGAATCACGTCTTCCTGTTCCCAGATCCATAAAGATCAGGTGATGAGATGCAGCAACTGGAACAGCCACAGATGTTTCTGAGCAAACTGCAGGTTAACGTTCGGGGTAATCCTGTAATCGGATTACTACCCATGTTAAAAGTAACATGGCTGCATCAGATTTCTGGTTGCTGACTGGTCCCAGTGAGCATCTGATGTCAATCCAACATCAAACTCTGATATCAAATTTTTTATCATAATTTGGTCAAAAACATAAATCAGCATGACATCAATTGTATCCAGACATCAAATTAACGTCAATTTGACGTAAAGTTTTGTGCAGCAACGTTGTTTTGATGTCGATTATATTGATCAACAATGTATGATGCAGTAATTTGATGTGAGATTGATCCTTTGGATGGACCTTTTTACAACCATAAGAAAGGCAAAGCTTCTTGGGTATTTATTATGAAAGTCAAAATCTTGACCAATCTTCAACATCAAATTGATGTAATGGGGCCTGCTGGAGTGGGTTTTATCTGTGCTGCTGGGATGTTTATTCCCCCTTCCTCAGCCACCGTTCCACAACCTGAAACTAAATTCCGATTCTTGGCTCCGTCTTCGTCTCCTTTGTGGTAACAGCTCAGGACTGCCGTGAGGTTAAAGAGTAGGAATGAGATAAGTTTAAAGAAGCTGTAAATTCATGAGGTTATGGGAGAAACTTCCAGCTGTTCCACATGAATAAACTTATTTCCTACCTCCATGATGGTTTCTAGTCCAGCTTCATTGCAGCGAGGTGGTGTGGACGTGGTTTTAAACCAGCAACCTCTCTGGATAACTGGTTTAAAACTGGACAGCAGTCACATGACACTACCAACATTCATTATGTCCTGGATCATCATCATCCTGACAGGTTTCTAGGTTAGAACATGTTAAATAGTGAGACTCTGGTGAAAGGTCGATCGTTGCTGACACGAGGTCACTATGGAAACAAGGCAAGTTTATCTGTATAGCACATTGCATGACCATGAAAATTCAAGGTGCTTTACATACAAGCAGAACCATTACAGCAAGGGGCAGAAAGCAATAAAAATAACTAAAAATACCCTCACTTTGGGCTCTCACGTTCTCCATCCACCGTCATCTTTTCTGTCGTATCCACCCCCAACCGGTCGAGGCAGATGGCCGCCCTCCTTGAGCCGGGTTCTGCTGGAGGTTTTGCCT
>JBBBVT010000007.1:2025141-2035726 GCA_037177035.1 Craterocephalus eyresii
TATTAAATTTCCTAGAAAACGGCCTCACGTTTGCAGAGCTCCTGCATTGAATTTGACCTCCTCTTCCTATTGTGTTTCTAGTTTTCCAAAATCTAGTTTTCCACATCATGATCAGAGTAACTTTTCTAAAACCAGAAATTTTAAAATTTGCATGTGTACATTTCCACATGTGAAGTAATCCTGACCACCTGAACTGACTCATCTCATCATACAAACTGGTGTCAGAAAGATAGAAAAGATAGATGAAGTTATCGTCCTGACCTGGAAATGTTTTATATTTAAACTGAAAACATGAAACCTTAGTAGATGCAATAGGAACTACAGTTACTGCTATTAACATAGTATATTTTCTGTGTTATTTTCATACTACAATCATCGTGCAGACCAGACTGGACTTCCTGCAGGGCCGGTTTGTGTCCCAGGGCCATATAGTTGACACACGTGTGAATAAAATCAGCTTTTATATAACAGAATATGGTTTATAAATACGGTTCATTAATGCCATGACTGAGAGTGTGAAGCAGATAAGCTCCAGCAGCAGAAGACCACAGCGGGGCCCTCCTGTCAGCCAAGAACGGGAAACTGAGGCTACAATTCACCCAGACTCAGCAGAACTGGTCTGATGAGTCTCCAGTTCAGCTCCACATCCAGATGCTGGGATCAGAATCAGGTGGAAACATCATGAAAGCATGGATCCATCCTGCCTTGGATCAGCTGCGTCTCCTTCCCCTTCAGGCTGAGTCCTGCAGCTGACCATGTCCATCACTTTCTGAGAACAGAGGAGCATCTTCTGATGCTGCTTCCAGCAGGATGATGCTCCATGTCACACAGCTAAGTCCAGTATTCCAGCTTTGGGATGTGGTGATTCTCATCATGGATGCAGCAACTGTGTGATGCTGTCATGTCAATATGGAGCATAACGTTTGAGGAATGTTTCCATCTCCTGGTTGGATCATGTCACACCAGGAATTAAAGCAGTTCTGGAGGAAAAAGGGGCCCAACCCGGTACTGGTAAAACCAGGGTTGTACCAGTCCAGTACTTGGTTGGACTGGCACAACTCGGAAGGTAGACCTGATGAAGTGAGCCGTGAGTGAAATTCCAATCTGTCAACTCCATTTGCTTTAAAGACTATAAAATAATACTCTGTACTTCTTTGGTAAAACTCAATTTCAAATGATTAGGAACAGCAGATCTGAATAATACAGCAAAACCTAAAAAAGAGTAAATAGTTTAAGACTCGTTTGTTCCTTGATCTGTGAATCCGGCAGCATTCCCAGCTATCGTCTCCATAAACTACTGCAATATAACACATTTATTTCCATCCACAGTTGCAGTCATTGTCCTCCAAGATCCTGTACTGATGATTGGAGAGTTGGACCTCCAGCACATCCCACTGGTTCTCCATGGGCTTCATCCTCTACACTCTCCATTCTTTACGCTGCCCACTAGAACCATTGAACCACCAACTTTCCAGTTGGCAGACATGTGCTTATCCTCCTGAGCTACAGGTGGCAACATCTCGTTCAGGAAGGACCGGGTATTATTACAACCAAAACTAAACATTTAAAGCATAAACAGACACATTAAACATACTGAACAGAACAACTATAACAGACGTTTTCTATGAAAATGAACAAAGTTTAATGTTTTATGAAACATTTAAATTGGACTCAAGCCGCTGACTGCAATAACTTACGTCACCATCAGTGTCTTAGGAACAGTAGTGTTTTATTCTGTGACGGATAGCTTCCCCTTTAGATGACCTACAAAAGTTATGGTTAACGATCCAGCCACATTATGCAGTGTTTATTCAGAGACAATCTGGTAAATCCACCATGATGATCCATGATAACACCAGTATCTACCACATTCTCATCACTATCACTGCTATGTTGCTAAGAGACCTTTATTTAGACCTGGAAATGATGATGAAGCCACTTCCTGTTAATCCTTTTACCAATCAGAGAGCTTAAATTGGGGGTAATGTCCAATCAGGATCAGCTAAAGATAAACAAGTGAGCAGAAGGTTCTGTGTGTTTGAAAAGAGGGAAAATAATGTTCCTCTATGGCTGGAATGAAGCCAAGAAGCTGAGCTGGAGATGCATTTGTGAGGATAGGAGGGAAATAGTAGCAGAAATAACTGAAAATGAGGGATTCATAGCTTCAGAGACAAAGAGAGAATGATGTTGGGATGAGAAAAAGCTTAGTCTCTGCGGATCTGTGTGTTGTTTCTACGAAGTACTGTTAGTAATAAATCCTGTTTTCTTTTTCTGGTCGGCCTGTATGGTGCTACATTATCAACTGATACATTCATTTTACATCATTTTAGCCTCATAATCTGACAACAGAGGCTGTCCTGAAAGCATCATGTTGCCATATTGACTGTGACTAAAAATGGCTGAGATACCTTTTATAATACATGATTTTATTTGTTTATTCTAATTTCTTTCTACTTTAATGAAAGCAGAGGATCCAGGGAACATAAAACAATGAAGGATGTTCAGTCTTTGACCTCCTGGCGCGACGCTGGGCATCTCGGCTCCATCCCATAAACTGATCAATGAGCTTAATTACAAGGACGTTGAAAATTTGTCTGAGCTCAAGTGTTTTCTGTGACAGGTTTAACACACACACAGATCTTGAGCTTAACTGGTCATGAACCAGTGTGTTTGGTGTGCGCTTCAGCCACAGAAAACCATTTAATCTCGTCTTTTTTTCTTTTTTATCTGTCAGAAAAGGCCTCCACACACACAAACACACACATATAGTGTATAATTCCAGTATCAGCGGTGGTATTAGCCAGAGTGGGGCAGGTACTTAACACTGAAAGGACTGAAATCACTTCCCAGGGGAGCTTTTATAAGGCGTGTGAGTATGAGCGTGCATGCATGTGTGTGTTAGCCGCTAGATAGTAGCTATTCTTTCTGATTTCTGTGTGGCTTAAGCTGGAGGAAGTGTGTTGGAAGCTGTGTGGTGGCGGCAGCGCGGGCCCCCTGCGTTGATTTAATGTGGAGAATTGGCTGCTGCTGTATTGAATCAGAGCGGGGGCCGCATTGTTCGGCTGCTGGGGATTACACGTTTAGCAGCTAGTGATCTGGCTTCAGTTATAACGCCGCTCGCTGGGAGAAGCAGCTCTTATCAGCGAGCGGGAGCCCGGGCTCTGCCACATTCACAAACCTCCAATACACTTTAATTGAATTTCTTTTTAGAGACAGAGAGGCTCAGACGGCTCACGGCATTCAATTTACCACCTCCCCAGTCAACGTTTAGATCCCTCACCCCTTCTCCTCCCCCAGAAAAAGGAGGCGCCTTCATGCTACAAAAGGAAACTTGCAAATACCATATTTATCTCTGTTCCCTCTCTCTCTCCCTCTCTTCCAGCGCTATCCTATCCATGTCAGTTATTATATCATTTCAATGAATACTCGCCAGGAAATGGGCTTATCTCAGTGGCAAAATATCTATTTCTTTCAGGCGTTGATTTAGTGTGTTTAAAGCCCACGGCGAGGACAGACAGACTGTCAACTGGGCGCAGCAGTAAAGCAACGATGCTATCAGCTGGGAGCTGAAATACTGATGAATGGGGAGGCCGGTGGGAAGATGGAGAGACGGAAGTGGGGGGAGGAGGAGAGGAAGAAACAGGGAACTGGATAAGCATGGAGAAAGATGGAAGAAAATACACGCTGTTTTAACAAAAGAGAGAGGATGAATGGAAACACGAGAGGGAAGGAGCGAAATCGTTCATGTTCCAGATCTATGAGCTGCTCCATCCAAAGTGGGATGGATGCTGTCCCTGATAATAAGACCAGGTTTTCCTCAGAAAGGCCTCCAGTTACGTACCAGCAGAACCAGCGGCTGAAGGATGTCATGACTGGTCAGATTCATCACGAGACCAGAAAAAACAACAACGTTTTAGCAGAGTTACAGCCCAAAGCAGCATTTGTTCCAACCACCTCATCTCCACACATTATGTTCCCAGAATGAGGAGCATGTTGTCGGAGTGATGCAGGAAAACTGGAATTCCTGATTACTGATGTGAAACGTCTCTGTCTGACCCAAAACCCTGCTGTGAGGCTTCTGATGAAAATTAGGGATGTGAGGTATGGACTGAAATGTTTACCACCATTATTTCTGGGTTTTGTCACAGTGATAATAAGAGACGATTCAAGAAAATTCAATTCACTCTTTTGTACAGTGAGTCTATTGCGTTATTCAGTTTTTAGAATCCTAAAATAAGACTAGAGGCTTCAAACCGATACAGTTAAAACCAAACCAGTTCCAGGTTGCAAAGCTGGAGCCTCTTTTAGGAACAAGCTCCATGTTTACTCCAACGTTTGCCATGTTTGGTGTTTCTGCTGTAATTACCCTAGGAGATTTCCAGTCTTCTCAGAAGCGCATCCGTTGCTCACTTCGCTTTTGAGGAAGACTGGAGATCAGAGCTAATTACATCATCAGCAAAAGTTTTAGTCAGAGGAAAAGAAAATCGCTACCTTTGTTAAACTAGTGGACAAAATGAACCTAATCATGCAACATAAAAAGTGCTGTAGATCCACTACAGACCAGAGACACCGGTTTACATGAGCACCATTATAGCAAACTGGACTGGTGTGGATTTGTTTTGACTGGATACCAATGAATTGGCTTGAATTGATTATGTCTGTAAAGCCAAAGGTCTCAGAACTGCCAGATCACCCTCTTACTTCATGTCTTATTCTCTTTTGGAGACTTTCCACAAATGTTTGAAAATTCCTTTGGATCCTGCACAGGTCTGAGACTGAAGCAGGTGATAAATGTTGTAACAAACATCTGAGTTCTGAGGTTCAGGCATGAAAAGCAGCCGAACAGAATGAAACAATGACCAACCTTCGCCTGTTCTAACATCCATCCATTAATACGACTCAGGTTGTGTCTGCTCTGGCTACGAACAGGAAGTGAAGTCCTGACTAGAATATGCAGGATTTTGAGGAGGTTTCATACCAAACTGGTCTCTTCAGACTGGGAGGACTGGGCCGTGTTTCAGCTTGGCCTGAGCAGATTACTGTTTCATCACAATTCACTGTAAGTAATAAATTCTGCTTAACTTACTGTAAGTAATAAATTCTACTTTACTTGTTCTGGTCGGCCTGTGTGGTGCTTTATCTATTGATACATGCATTTTATATTATTTTAGCCTCATAATCTGACCACTGAGGCTGTTGCCATGGTGACTGGGATTAAAAGACTTCAGCTATATGTGCAGTTTTACATTTAGAAAACAAGAAATAGTAAAATGTCTTAGAGTTGGAGTTGTTAATGGGCCTTGTATGTCACAGTGGTGCTGCAGCTGGATGCATGCAGCAGATAAAAGCACTCAGACCTGTGTGTGTGTGTGTGTGTGTCAGTGACATCGCTGGCCAGAGACCCTGACGTCTAACATGGTTTAACAACGCCACGGGGTCGGACCCCACGCTGCAGAGCGCGCTCACACAGATGCAGGCCTGCAGTGATGTGTGTGTGCAGGGTTATGGACTAGAGCAGCTATTTTTCTTTGGTGCTGACTGGCCGAGTGGCCCTGAGACTACACAAACACTGAACACACACACACACACACACATGTATGCACCCATCTCATCTGGGCAGTATAATTCCATTTGTCTGGTCCAGCAAGCAGTTGGCTAACTCCATGAATTATTACAATCCCATAAGGCATCTGGGGTGCTGCAGCACTGGGAGGCCGATGTGTGTGTGTGTGTGTGTGTTTCTATTTGGCCTCCATCTTCCATTTAAGTTACCATGGAAGATGAAATACTCACACACTCCCGGACACACCCGTACACACACACTCTTCCTCTCGGCCTTATCAGACTGTGTGTATCTTCTATCTTCAAATAATGTTTTGTCTCTTTCCTTTGTGCTATCATGCTGCTACAAATGGAAAAACGGCATCTCATTCCTCTCTCTGGGGTTTTTTAGCAGCTCGTTTTTTAGCCACTCTCGTGGATGTGTGTGTGTGTGTTTGTGTGTGTGTGTGTGTGTGTGTGAGGTAGTTGTGGGTGGCACGGTAACAGTGGCAGACAGATGGCCGTTCCTCTCTCTCTCTGACCATGTTGAACATTGCCTGGAAAGATCATCGGAGCAAAAAATGGATTTCATTTCAGCCTGTATTACAGGATTTAAAGTACAGCAGGGTCTGTGTAATCTGAGAGCCCTTTGTGTTATTCTGCACTGATTGAAGCCGAGTTTTTGAAGTGGTGGCAGAGTTTTTTCTAATCTGAAGTGAAATGGAGCTGCCGCAGCTTTACAGAAGAACTTCTTCTAAGTGCAGAGCTGCTTTGGTGAAAGAAGGATGAGTTTTTAAAACGAAGTGATTGCAGACGGTCCGGAGCTGCTGTCTTCAGTCCATTGGGCCGACGCAGCTCCTGCTCAAAGGATTGAATGATCAAATAAAGCGTTTACAGTCCAGGTGTGTGTGTGTGTTCATGCCGTCATCATGGAACTTCAGACTCAACCATCTTCATCGTGTTTCTGCACAAGACTTTTTCTGTCATGGTTAGGACCTAAAATATCTCAGAAAGACTTTTTTTCCCATCAAACTTTGGGAAAAAAAGCTTTCATCGAAATGAAGTTATTTTTCTCATCTGGGAATTATTCAGCTAAATTTTGAAGTTGACTTCTTAAATAGCTTTTTTTTCTGAAAATCGAGAAGCTGTTGAACAAAACGGACCCATGAAGTCGGAAGTTGCAGTGAAGTCCTTCTCATGCAGAGACCAGCTGGAGTGAATCTGCTGGAGTTTTTGTTTTGTCCACATGGTCTCGGTGCGTCGACCAGAAAATCTTTGAAAACAGCTCCCAAACTGAATAAATGTGGGTCATAAAAATCTGCAATATAATTTATTAAAACATATCCTTTGTCATAAATACAAATATTGATTCATTGGGCCAAAGTTTGATCATCTAACCTGTGGTTCAGGAGGTCAGGGAGCAGGTGGAGCTACAGTGAAATAGTTCATGTCTATCCTGGATTTCTCCTGCAGCATTTCAGTTATGAAACATATCTGAGAAAAATCACAGAGCTGATGTCTCATCACTATCACGTGGGGAAACGTGGCTTTTTAAGTGAATTAACCGGCTCTTAAAGGAAAGATTACCTTTGATTAACTTCATATGTCAGTTAGTTTTTATTATTTCCTCCAAGAGATAGTATAAGATTGCATTTCCCTCTGAGTAGTTTTCATTTAGTTTAATTTTTCTTATGGGCTTAAAGTGCACTTAAACAAAGCTCTAAAAAATAATCTTATTTGATTCAATCAATCAAAATAAAGAAAAAGTAAACAAAAATGTGTCAGTGTAGATTTCCCAGAGAAAATGTTTAGATCTCTGACCTCTGCACCTTTTAACTCATCTATAAAACAGCAATCCTGTTTTTGATAAAACTTTACAGTAAAAAAAAAATCTGTATTACACTTTTTTCTCAGATTTTTTATTTTTAAATATTGCAAAACATCCATGAGTTTATGGAAACAGACACATGCGGGTCCCATACCACAGTTTAGGAACCACTGGCATATTGTTTAAGTATTTAATCAGGTTTAATATTAAGTTTAATCTGAAACTACTAAAGTGTAATAACATTTAAACCATCTGGGCAAAATTTGCACAGCAGCCTCATCTCATCGTGTTAAAAAAAGCTCATCAGAGGTTTTTAAGATAAAAACTACACGACACAGACCTGACAGCAGATCACATGACCTGATCTTCCATCTGCAGCTAAAGAGAAGAAGAAAATGAGGTTCTTAGATGGAAGTGGGATCACTGGCTTCCTGTTTGCTTTGAGTCCTGCAGATTAATAAACGTGTAAAAAGATGTTTGGTTGCAAATGACTGCTGAAAATGAGGAAGATTTGAAACGTAGGGGGAAAGAAAAGCAACAAAACCAAAAACAACAATCTGAACTTCAGTAAAAGCTCCACAGAAACTTTGATTCTTCCCTCCAACCAACATCTTTCAGATCACTTCAACATTATTAATATAGGATATTGATTAGAGTCTTATTCCAATCCCATTACAGCAATGGGAAATGTGATCATGGAATTATTATAATTGGCTCGATATCAGACGCTTCACGTTTAATAAAGAGTTATTTCTAGAGAAAAACAACCAGAGGGAGCTCACATGATCTAGAGAGAGACCATTTTCATATTAATCTATATGATAAATATAAAAATCAATTTTGGAAATCAGATATTGTATCTTTAAAATCGCCGTCAGAGGTCCTGAGTACAGCAGATAGTGTTTATATGATCATTAGCTGGTATATCAGTGTGGATATGTGCGGGGAAATCCCAGTGAGGAGCATCTCTGGAAACTTACAGACTACAGAGTTCGATTTCCGCCGGTTTATAATCACTGATCACAGATTGTATAATAGGCATTCTGTGGGTGTAACTGGGGGTTGGGGCTGGTGTTGAGTGGATGGGGGGGCTACAGCAACCAGTGCACACATTCTTCATAGACAGTAATCTTAAATTGGATCTGTTGGATGGTTTCTTTAATTATGCTGTGATCCATGAGAGAACTATGAGGAGCGGCGAGGAGGAGGAGGAGGAGGAGGAGTTATGATGCAGGTTGATGGATGTAATATCATAGAGGAGTGATCAATGATGTACTGGTGGTCTACACCTTTTAATTGGAACACAGTTTTCTCATCCTTGGCTCCTGCAGAGTCTGAGGATCCCATCATGTTAAATAAATTCAGTTTAACCCCTCTCTGCTGGCTCTCCGCCGGCCCGAGCTTTCTCATTTATATGATCACCAGCTTCTCAGGAACAGTAGTGTGCAATTCTGTGTTGGGGAGTTTACTCTTTAGCTGATCTGCAAAGGTCTTCCAGACATTTCTATCCTGTGCAGGAGGTTTACAATCCAGACACAACATGTAGTGTTTATTCAGAAAGTCTATCTGGTAAGTCCACCATGATGACCCATGATAAAACCATTACTTATCACATTTTCATCACTAGTGCACTACCATGTTGCTAACAGACCTCTATCTTGACCTGGATATGATAAAGCCACTTCCTGTCAAACTTTCCACCAATCAGAGAGCTTCAATTGAGGCTAATGTCAAATCAGGAGCAGCCAAAGATCAACGAGTGAGCAGAAAGTGTGTGTGTCTGAAAAGTGAGAAAATAATGTTCCTCTATGGCTGGAATGAAGCCAAGAAGCTGAGCTGGAGCTGCTTTAGTGAGGATAGGAGGGAAATAGTAGCAGAATTAACTGTTGATGAAAACTGTTTTCTTGCACTGGTCGGCCTTTTTGGTGCTATATACATTCATTTTACATCATTTTAGCCTGATAATCCAAAGGCTTCCACTAAAATATGAAGTTTTATAATATAACAAAAACCACAGAAAATAACTTGTTTTAAAGGGTTAAATTAAATTTGATGAGTGAAAACAAACATAGTTAAACAAGAGAAGAAGAACTAGATTAAGACGAAATGGAGCTGAGTGTGATGAAGTTGATGGATTTTCTGAGCAGACTGGGCTCCGTGGAAAAAGGCCTGAGTGGCTCCCTCGCAGCAGGTGTAGGCACCATGACCTGAAGTATTAAGGCCTGCTGTGACCGTCTCTGCCTTCTGCTTCCACTGGACACTGATTGACTCAAAATGTGCAGTCATGCAGTCGACACACCTTTCAGAGGTTTGCTGTTTTTAGATGTCAGTCCAGCATATTTTCTCTCCGTTAGTTTAGCTCCCTGAAGTGTGATGACCAGGACCTGAGCTAAGGAGAGGATTTATCTTCTCAATTCAGCAATGTTCAGCATCCAGTCTGAACCTTACCATGTGTAGGTGAAGAGCAGAAGTAAACGAATGAAATCCCTTTGCACTTACATTTATCGTCTGAGGGTCACTCTGCTTAGATTTCATCAAAAACATCAGCCTCTAACAAGGCATTACATTAGACAGGGTTGTTAAACGTTTCCTCACTTTTCCATTCTTCCCATTTAACAGCACGTTTTATTTCAGCCTGGGAGAGTGATGGACAGAACTGTACAAGGGAAAACTGTGGTTTTTACCTTTTTTTCTTCTTCTTAATTAAGAGATAATGTATGGAATGCAGGTTATTATCGGGAAATAATGGACCGATAGGACAAAGTACACCCCAACACGAAACGGACCGTGGAGTAATGTTATGTTAAGCGGTTTAAAAAAACAAACTGAAGTGTTCCAGCAGAGCTGAAGAAGCCTCTGACTGAAACGCTGCAGTTTCCTCACGGTGTTGGGTAGAGCCGGGCTTTGACCTCATAGCTGTGACGGCCCGCCACCATTTATGTTCTGAGTTTGTGTTGCAGATGCTGGGAATTGGTGTATCCCTGGAGTCGATACTTTAAAACCAGCCATCAAAATATCAGATTCAATACTTTTCGTAATAGATGCCTGCTGATGCTAAACATGTCATCTGTTTTCACTTCTCTGAGTTTGAGCCAATAAAATCATTAACATGATCATGGCAGCCTCTAGGATGTCATGATTATGCTGGCAGTGATGTTTTGTTCTTGATTAGTGCAGATTATTATGTTTCATTATATTTATCATATTACATTAATA
>JBBBVT010000007.1:2058420-2068769 GCA_037177035.1 Craterocephalus eyresii
AGAGGAGATTGTTGTTTTCTCCTTGTTTGTTTTTAGTTGATTTGCTAAAAGCTTTCCAGATTTATTACTATGTTCAATGTTCATTTCCTGGTTCTGGTTGCAGTGGGGGTTTTCCTTCCTGTTAAAAGTGAGAGGAAAATGAACTGTCTGTAAGAGAGCCTTGAGATGACTTTGTTGTGAATTTGTCCTGTAAAAATAAAGCTGAACTAAACTGGCCCACCTCCAAAGACATTGACCAGTCAGAAGGCTGTCTTCAATGACATTATTCAGTGTAGACTTACTGAGACCAGAGACGAGATGAGACCATCTGAGACACTAATGAGAGACAGACAGAAGGTTAAAGAGGGGAGCAAAAAGTAAACGCAGCTGGATTGTATTTAAATCTTCACCCTGGAAGATGTTTTCCTAACCCTTCAAAGCCAAACCCAAGAATAAATGTAACAAAACAAATGACAAAATTTTTTTTTCATTTATTACTGTGTGACATGTCAAAATGATCAGAGTGCATTATTATTGGCAGATTGTGTTCAACAGAGTTTTGAGCCAAGAATTAACCAGAAAATTATGCAAAAGGTATCAGAAACTGTATGTGTCAGATATGATGCATGCAGTTTTATAGGACTAAAAGCTAATTCTCAGAGCCCAACACCTGTTTCCATGTGTATGAAATAAGCCAACACAGAGAAAATGAGGCTGATGCTGAATTACAGATCAGCTCAAATCTAATTTTACAGCTGATTTTGTTTCAGAAGTTAAATCACAAACTCATGCGACTCATACTCAGACGTAGAAAAGTACTGAGAAATTGTGATGAAGTGAAAGTACCTTTGCCTAATTTATACTCAAGTAAAGTAAAAGAACCCATCTAAAAATCTGCTTGAGTAAAAGTAAAAAAGCATGTGATTCAAAATGTAATTTAAGTATAAGTTACATTGTTACTTTCATTATTGATATTGTGAAGGCACATTTTGCTTAGCAAGGATGGTTTAAACTAAACAGTGACTATAATATTTAGGATAAAAAGCACATGCCTACATCGAATTTAAATGGCAGCATAGATTGACAGTCCATGCATTAAAACTACCTTTCCGAATTAATGTGGTTGGTTTATATTGTTTATATTGTGGTTGTTTTGGTCTGAAAGTCTCGTGATAATCGAGACTACCGCTAACAAGACAGGTCGTAAATCAACTTGGACAGACATAGATATTTCATCTGCGGTTAGTTTTTTCCTTTTATACTGCTGTGATCATTACTTTTACTACATACCTTTGAAGCCATGGTGACTCGCTGTCGCCTGTTCAAAACAAACCATAAGTTGCCTCTACTTTACAACGGTCTGCTTCGTCTGTTCCCTATTTTCACTATAGAGCGCCCCCTACAGCTTTGTGGTAAACAAATCCAGAGTTACAGAGATCTGCTTTAAGTGACAGTAAATTAGGATGCTAGTGCTTAGCTGCTGAATAAAAGTGAAAATAATTCTTACTATGTGGTTTTCCATGTCATTCATTCATTTTCTTTACTGTTTAATCCAGTTCAGTGCCGTGGGGGGCTGGAGCACACTCTCACACACACACATACGCGCACACACACACACACACATTCCTAGGGAGAATTCAGAGTGATAATTCACCAACATGCGTAATTTTGGCATGTGAGAGGAAGCCGGAGTACCATATGTTTGCACGCAAAAACAGGAAGAACATGCAAACTCCACAAAGAAAGATTATTTAACCAGCAGCTCAAACTCCACCTGAGGCTCAAACCAGTAACCTTCCTGCTGTGAGCCTGCAGGACTAAGCATCACACCACCATGCAGCTCCCTGTTGTAAAATAAAAGAAGCAAGAGAGCTTGCTTTTTTCAGTAGTTGTCCAATCAGAAAACTTCCCAACCCCCAGTTTTAAGCAGAACTGAATGAAGGACATCAAACATGTTTTCCATGTAAACCTCAATTTGGACCTCAGTAATCCTGAATCATTTTATTTAAAATGATTTATTTTGAATTTAAAAACACTGTGTTACCGTGGACCATCAAAGAAAAAATAAAGACTTGGATGGTCTGACATGACGGTGAAGCATGGAGACGGTCCAGGGATGTTGGGGACGTATAATCTAGTTAAAAACACAGATGTTTCAGACCAATGCTTTCCAGGAAATTAAACTAAAACCTCTCTGATGTGTTTTGCATCCAAGAATCATCTGTTGCACCTTCCAGCCGAATTCCTGTAACGTACTAGTTGGAAAAACTCCTAGATGGACCAGGTTAGAGAAGCAGAAGCATCTTTGTAGAGAATTGATTTTTTATATCAGTAATGCATCAGTACACAATAAATCCACATTAAACTCCTGACAGTCCACGCTGTGTGTCGTGTGTACGGACATAATTGCTGCTAATGAAACACAGATTTTCATTAGCGTAAATACTGTATGTTTGCAAGGGGAGGTTTTCACTTCTTGGAGCAGCTCTCAGTTTTCCTCCCCTCTTTTCATCAATCCTTCCCCCTCCCCTCTGCTTTTGTGTCTGTGCTCCTCTGCTATAGATGCTTAATGAGCCGTAAAATATAATTCAGAAATGATAGCGGCCTGAAAGAGATGGAGAGGTAGAGAAAGAATGCTGGAGACATGAGAGGACAATGACAGTTCATTGTCTGCAGTGTTACTAGATCAGCAAAATCTTTTTCTGTTATGTAGTACAGATCATTTCAAACCTCCATAAAGGGAGGGTGGGGGGGTCAAGTCTTTAAAAAAATCGGTAAAGCAGAAATGTGGACATGAGGACTCCAGAAACTCACATTAACAGACAGTTAAACATGTTTACGGACATTTTACAGTGGAACAAGTCTGGAGTTATAAAGTTAAGCATATTTATATTTCCATCATTTTATTAAATAATTTTAATTTCAAGAGTGAAATAGATTAGTGTGAGGCAAGAAGAATATCATGGTTTTGATATTTAAAGTTCAAATAAAACCGACATCAGCAAACAGTTTATCTCTTGGTCTGTGCATTGGTTTGTTTCTTAACTGACTTACTTTAAACCAGGGGTTCCCAAACTTTTTTAACCATGACCCCAAGATAACACAGATAATCTTGACCCCCTTTCCTGCAACGACAATGATATCAGACAGGTCTGATCCTCTAAATATAAAACAGTCAGTTTGCATAAATAAGGAGGATTAATGTGGAGTTATGCATTAATGTGCAAAAAATAAGCAATTTTTACATTTATAATTTTTTTTTTACAGCCATGCTAAAAAAAGACAATTTCTTTTTTTTTTAATATTAGCTATATACTTTTTTACAATTATCTCACTATCATGGGGTTCCCCAGTTTATGAACCAATGCTTTAAACCCTTCTGGTTCTGTAGCTGTGGATGCATCGTCCTGTCAGAACTGAGGAGGAGCAGAGAAACTATGATTAAAGCAAAGAAAGGTGCTGCTAAATGTCCAGGAATGATTGACATGTTTGTCACAGCAGGACCTTCATCAGCTGATCAGCTGCTATGGATGATGATGATGATGATGATGGTAAGTTGATGACTGAGGTTATTTTCTGTAAAGAGACACATTAAACCCAGTGAGTCTGATGGAGACATTTAAACTGAGCCATGAGAAGCTGCATCTCTTTCCCAGTGGACCGGAAACATGTTCAATTATTGAATAAAAAACTAAACAGTCCTTTTCATTATTTAGATATTTTATTTCAGGTCCTGCGAGGTCTCTACAAACCACATGGCATCAATACAGAAACAAATGCAAATACCAACCTGGAATGACAGGCAAACATGCAGAGCAGACAAACAGGAAAGAAAAGAAAAGAAGATCTGTAAACTATATAAATAAAGACTAAAAAATAAAATTAAATAAATAAAAAAAGAGTGATTGGGGTTATAAAGTTGTTAGCTTGTTTTCAGCAATAATATTGAGAAGTTTCTTAGCATTAGGATTCATCAGGGTTCTAACATAGCATAAAAACTCATGAGGAAGATGCAAAACTTAGGAGACGCTTTCTCACATTTGGATTTATGTATATGTGCTTTACCAAGAATTATTACAATGTTCACCAGAAAGGAATGTTTTTACAGTCCCGGATAAGTCCAAAAATGATGTCTTTCTGAGAGAATTTCTCCAGCTGGTAAAGGCAAGGCTTTAACCATCTAAAAACACCTTGCCAAAAAACAACAGAGAAATTACAATGAAAGAATAAATGATCTGTAGTTTCAATATCCTCGTTGCAGAAAGAACAACAGTTTGTTTCAAAACCAAAATGCTGATGCAAAAAGGCGTTAGAAGGATATATGTTATTAAAAATCTTGTAATGAATTTCTTTGGTTTTAGGGGCAATAGGGCATTTCAAATATTGTGTTCTTAATAGAGGCACATTATCTTTAGGATTAAGTAAATAAATATCACAAAGTTTTGTTTGGAATTAGTCTTTCTTTGAAATCACATTGACCAATTAAGATTAGTGGAAGCTGAGGAGGTAAATTTGGGGGAGGAAGTTATAACACCTCTAATCAAGATCAAAACAGAAACTGGGATAGCTTTAGTCACTAGATTAATGGTTTTTACATTAGTAAAATTGCCATATATCATACAGAAATCACCATGTGATAGTTAGAGCCCACTATTGTCAACCAGGTGAACAGGGGACCAAATTCTTTTATCTAACCATTCCTTATTTTAAAAAAAAAAGATTAGCTTTTTATAATAACATATCTATTGTTCCAAACAGGGCTACTGTGGGGAGTGAAGTTATGGTTGTATAGAAGTTTTCAGTATAAAAGGACCTGTTGCTGGAAAAGAGATAATTTAATAGTGAGTTTTTGAATTGAGAAATCACATTTTAATGAAATCAATACCACCTATTATCTTAAAAACTTGTCTGGGGATATGAAACCAGAGCTTTAATTTAGGTTTATTAGTGTTTAGGAAAGATTTCAACCAATCGATTTTCAAGGTTCCATTCATATATTCAAAGTCAGTGGCTTCTAGCCCCCCCTTATATTTTTGGGCTATTACGGTCTTTTTAATATGTTTTTTTTTCCTCCAAATATAGCTGAAATTCACTTGATTAATTTTTTAATGGCTTTGTTTGAGATTGCTAATGAATATATTGGGTAGATGCATAATGAAATACTCTCCATCTTAGTTAAGAAAATTCTACCCAGTAAACTAACATCAGCAACAGCCAGAAGTTTAGTTTAGATTGGCAGTTATCTATTACTTTCCAAATATTCTCATTTTCTCTTTCTACATAATCCTTTGATATAGATATTCCTAGATATTTCACAGTGGATTTTATTGGTATGCCGTAAGCTTCGTTCAACTGAGGTTGAGCTTGATGAATTGGCATCAGCTTACATTTATTTAAGTTAAGATACACGAAAAAAGTGTTAATAATTTGCACTATCTTCGGCACTTCTGTTAACGATACTACTTCATAAAGATGGTAGTATCGTCAGCCAGCTGGTTGATGATTAGAGGCATCCCAAGGGCATCTAAAGGAGCAATATTAGATAGTTTTATAAAAATTGAAAGCATTTCTGCCGCAATTATAAAAAGAAAAGGAGAAATTGGGCACCCTTGCTTTACCCCTCGTTTATTGTGAAATGAGGAGAAGTACCACCGGGCAAGGAGACAGAGCTGTTTGTGTCTTTATAGAGAGATTCTATAACATTTCTAAATTTGGAACCAAAGCCTAATAGATTTAAACACTTGAAGATAAACGGATGTTCAAAGGAATCAAACGCTTTATAAAATTCGAGAAACAAAATGAAACCGTCATCCTTTATTAAATAGTTGTAGTTTAGGAGATCAAGTAAAAATGTATATTATTATGAATAGATCACTTCTTCATGAAACCAGACTGGGATTCGCTTATGATTTTATGCAGGTTTGTTTTCAGTCTGTTAGCGTCCACGAAGGTTAGAATTTTGTAGTCGGTGTTTAATAAAGTGATTAGTCTGAGATTATCAAGATTTTTAGGGTTTTTGCCAGGTTTGGGAATTAAAATGATTTCTCCTTGTTTCATTCTTGGAGGGAAGGCCAGATTATCAATGACTTCATTAAATAAAGGTCCTCTTAAATGACTCCAGAAATGTTTTAAAAAATTGGAAGTAAGACCATCATAGCCAGAAGATATGTTTAAGGATAAATTGCCAACAGGTTTGTCCAACTCATCAATAGTGATGTCTGCATTGGACAGTTCTGCAAATTCATCATCACTTTGAGGTATAGCATTTTGGATGCTATAAAAAAAAAGTGGTGTAATTCATAGAGTAAGATGATGAATAAAGACAACAATAGAAGGTGAAGAGTTCTCTAGAAATCAAGAAGGGATCAGTTAATTGCGAAAGGCAATTAACGAAGATTTTTTAAACCACAGATGTGATGTCTCGTTTGTATCAAAATGAGAACTTCAACCTTCCAGCAAAACCAACACAGTTAAACACACAAGCAAATGCAACTATAATTTCCTCATTGGAGAGCAACTGTTGCTGCAACTCATCTAGGTCATTTTCTGTCCATTGATATATCCAACCCGACCCCTGTAGTACGCATGTTTTCCCTCTGCTCTAGCTTGCTGTATCTGTGGCCATACTGTGGCCATTTACTGATGTCAGACACACCTGGATTAAACAGTTCGTCCAGTAATGAAAAACAGGACACAAAGCAGCTGGCTTAAGTTCAGGTAGGAGTGGTTTTTGTGCATAAGCCCATTGTAGCCTCAGTTTCCTGTTCTTAGCTGACAGGAGGGCCCCCCGGTGTGGTCTCCTGGTCCAGATAAACTGCTGCTCTGGATATTTTTCTTCTTAAGACCATTCTTTGGAAACTCTAGAGATGGGTCTCCAGAGCCATAAATCTCCTTTGTTCCTCATCCTGATGCTCAGTTTGAACTTCAGCAAGTCGTTTTCACAGTGTCTACGTGACCAGATGCCGCCATATGATTGGTTGGATAACAGGAAGTAGGGCAGGTGAAACTGGTGAGGGTGATGTTGAATGTGTTTTCTGTAATAATAATAATCTGTAATAAAGTTACATGTGTTACAGTGTTAACTCCTGATCTTTCAGTGAAAATCTGTTAAATGCTGCTGCACACTGCATCCCATCTCTGAAGCTGCTACACATGACTCACTTTGAGACCTTTTTTTCAAACTTAGTTTAAGTCATCAACAACAGAAAGCTTCAAGCAGGATGTGTCAACCATAGAGTGCTGTAATGTAAAGGGTAAAAAATTAGTTTTTTTACCCTTTACGATGTATTTTTCTAAGATGGAGATGACATACACGGACAGAGGAGTGAAGCATCTCGACAACTAATGATCTTTGGCACACAACTTCACGGAAAATAGGCTTTACAATTGGGCATTTCCCTTCATGTGATACCGTTCTATTGGACATTGACTTTACAATACACACACAGCCTAGCTTCTGTGTGTCCCACAGACATACCGGAACTATCGGCTCAAAGTTTGAAGTGTTTTCTTCACAGAGAGAAAAAAAAGTAAGTCACTCTCTATTAGCGTTCAAAAATATACACGGTTTTATCGAACATACAGTATGCGCCAATTCCACCGACTTTGAAGGGTTTAACACTATCTTCTGGATTTGTTCAGCTCCTGCCTGGTCCGTAAATCTCAGTCATCTAAACTCTACCTTCCATCTGTTTCAGGTAAAACAACATGCACGCTGAAGTTTCCTGATCCTGACTGGTACTGGGACACCGTGACTAAGATCTGCGTTTTCATCTTCGCCTTTGTGGTCCCTGTAATGGTCATCACCATATGTTATGGTCTGATGATCCTCCGTCTGAGGAGCGTGCGTCTACTCTCAGGCTCAAAGGAGAAAGACCGCAACATGCGTCGAATCACCCGAATGGTCCTTGTGGTGGTGGCTGCCTTCATCATTTGCTGGACCCCCATCCACATCTTTATAATTGTGAGGACCATGGTGGACATCGACACCAAGAATCCTTTTGTGATAGCTAGCTGGCACCTGTGCATTGCCTTGGGCTACACCAACAGCAGCCTGAACCCCGTCCTCTATGCTTTCCTGGATGAGAACTTTAAGCGATGCTTCAGGGACTTCTGCCTTCCCTGTCGTGCCCGGATGGAGCACACCAGTCTGACCAGCGGCCGCCACACCGCCAGAGAGCCAGTGTCGGTTTGCGCTCCGACGGATGCAGGGAGGAAGCCTGCATGACTAGGCATGGACCGGGTCCCCTGCAGCTCTCACCTGGGGAGGATCCACCAAGATCTGCAGTCCGAGACGACTCTCATCTCCACAACAGAGTTTTAGGAACTCTTTTCCAAGAAGGGATCCAAAAGTCAGGATGCTTCTCCTCTCCAGTTAGGCGGACGTACTGATCTTGCTTTTCTATGGAAGCTTCTGGACATGTGATGCCATACAAAGACAGTGACAGATGGCCCAAAGTGCATTGTTATAAAGCAAGATTATGAAACATAACAGCTCTTAGTTCAGAGTCGCAGTTCTTCATATAAAAACGACGAATCGGCCAATAATGCATGCATCGAGGGAGGAGATGGGGATTTTGATTAGGAAATGTGGAAAGATCAGCTTTACTGAGACACATTTTATCTGTATCTTTAACATCAACTCAGAACGGAAACCTTGCAGAGCAAAAGCACTCAAGCGTTACCCACCGACATCTGGATGATCAACTGCTTGTGTTCTGATTTCATTTCAATTATTCTGGAAGACAGATGTAAGGCTCAGTGATTGGGGGACTTAAAAGTGTTTCTCATGGAGGACTTGACATCATGGTCAAACCTCATCTTTTTCAGCTCTGACTTTGAAGAAAAAAGCTGTTAAACCACTGAAGCTTTGAAAGGATTTTTGTTTGGCCTGCAGCATCTGAGCAGAACTGTTGAAGAATGTCAACTTTCCAGGGAAGATTGCTGATGGAAGGCTAATCCACATAATGGCTTTAATCCTTAAAAAGATGCCCAGAAGCAATCAGAGGAGTGTCAGCTTTATGACAGAGACCTGCCATGCTGTCAATCATTGATGAGTTCACTGATGTGCATTTTCAAGGACAAAGGACATGTTTTTAGAGAAACTATTGGCTCGCAGAGATCATCTCATTAATCCATAAACAGGACAAGGAGATCAATGATTGGCATGAAGCTATAAACCAGTTTAACTTAACAAAAGGGCCCAGAATTCATCAGAATTGGAAGTTGCCTATCTCACTATGTCGGGCAGTTACCTGATCTCAGTTGGACATTTTACTTCCGAGACCAGGTTGCCATGGTGACAATATGTGCTTTGCTGTGACATATTTTACTGTATAACTGACTTTATGATGATATAGGGTAAAGATAAAGCTCATCAGAGGAATAGAAAAGATAAATGAAAGAAAAAGAAAAAGGAACATGTGAATTTGTAGATAGTATACAGCTTTTCCTACTGGACAGACTTGGCTTGAATGACAGTCCAAATCATCATGAGATATTTTGCCGCTTTGCTTCTGTTACTTGTGGTCTGGCATAATGGAAAAAAGAAAACCCTGCCGTGGATTTCTACTCTGTATCGACATCCTGCCTGTGGATTGCCTGATTTGCCCCTGTGTGCAGCGGGACAAACACATTTTTGCTGTGTGTTATATTTCTGCTTATTTTCTAAAAAGGACATTGTTGATGTACATGCTGTTTGGCTCCAACCGACTGCTGCCTTTCATTCAGTCCTAAAATATCTCTGATGACAGGTTTTGCTTTTTACAGGTTTAGGTGAAACTAGGACAGAATGTAAGAAATTAGTTTAAAACTGAAAAAGAAAACAGTTGCCATCAATGAACTGCAAATAATTTATTGAAAAAATGCATTGTGGAAATTCAAGATATTGTAGCAAAATTATGTAAGATTGTTTCTGATATATTGCTATAAATGGGTGTATTGATTTATCAGTAAAATTATGTGTAGTTTCTTTTTTTAGAGAAAAAAAGATTTAGTCTCAGTAACTGAATATAAATACACAAAACTACTTTTTCTTTTTAAAGGAACAAAATGTATATTTACCTGCCTGCATCAGTTAGCGACACCGCCAAAGTTGCAGCAACTAATCAGTGCTCATTAATGCTAACATTGCCTTAACTGTTGTGGAAATTTCAAGCTTTACAAACCAGTTAGCTGATCACCATGGCGGCCATTTAATTGCTCTCCATGTTGGTCAGTTAGCTGCTCATATGTTGGCCAGTTGCCTGTTCACCATGTTGGCCAGTTAGCTGCTCTCCATGTTAGCCAGTTAGGTGCTCACCATGTTGGCCAGTTGCCCTTTTTGCCATCTTGGTCAGTTAGCTGCTCACCATGTCTGTCAGTTGCCTGTT
>JBBBVT010000007.1:2134462-2146254 GCA_037177035.1 Craterocephalus eyresii
AAAAAGTACCGAACCGATAAGGAGTACCGATAACAGTAGTAGTATCGATAAATCCTTAACGATACCCATCCCTATTCATAAACATTGCGTACTGTTCGATACAGACGACACAGCGCTCGCAGTTCGGTACGCACCCGTATTGAACAAAGCAGGCTGTTTACGTTTACTTTAATGAAGAAGCACTGCTGGTAGCTACCAATCAACCTTTTCCTCTAAAGCCAGAGGTTCTTCAAATGAAACTTAAAAGAAAGAAAAAAGGCACTAATGAACTTTGGAGGCCCCAGGACCAACAGGGCTCCCCAAGATCAGTTTGTGTATGTGCATATGTATAAAATTGTATGTGTGAAAATAATTGTCATCTATTTAACATTTTAAAAATACCAGAATTTCCTGCGTCTGCCTACAGTGGGAAAACAGTTTAACCTCAAGCGATCTGCTAAAAAGTTCAAATATCATGACTTTGCTTTAAATGAAAGCCTGACATTAAAGAACGGTTTTAAAACTGGAATGACAGTGAGAAGTATGTAGTTTTAATGGGAGTCAATGGGACATTTTTGGCCCAGAAGTTCCCCAGAGGAAGTATCTGATATCACATACAAATTACAGTTGGATTTATATCAGTTTTACTGCTAATCTTCAGCATATCCAAGACTCTGGCCACCACCAAAGACCCATCTCCCTGATACTTAGTATGTTGAAATTAGTTCATGTTTTGTCTTTTTCAATGAACAAATAATTCAAATGATTAAACTGGCATTTAATGGGTTAAAATCCTTAAAATGATTAATGTTTAGTAGTAGGGCAGATTGATATGAGCCGAATTTCATAATGAGATCATTTTTACCTGAATCACAATATATAATATAAAATCCAATGTAATTCTTTTTTTGTCAAGTAACTAAAGAGACGGTTCTAATTTACAGCCATTAAAGCTAAATACACTTATATTAAAGATCAGCAGCGCACATGTGTATTAAAATAGTTGCCTGAATTTAAAGTGCTTGATACTGAAATAACAAATACTTTTTGTTAGATCTGACTTATGCAGAAAAAAACAGTGATTTTTGTCCTTTTTTGGACATTTTCCCATAAAGGTCCCCAATGAAAGTATCTGACCAAATAAAATGAAAATTGATTTGTGACTGGGATAAATAGCTACAGTTGTGTTTTTGTTCATTTGTTGCCGGTGCTGTTGATTTTGTTGTGATTATTTTTTTCTCAGTTTGTCTTTTTATAGCTCCTGATGATTGTCTGCTTTGTTTTCTTACAGAGGCTGAAAGATGTTTTCTGTTTAGTTTCTTTAGATTTCTAGTCGTCTGGTTTTTCTCTTGTGGTGGAACAATGCTGTTGCTCTCTCTGTCGTTTCTTTGTCTCCTTTTTCTTCTCTTCACTCTTTCCTTTTCACACGCTGCCATCCCTTTGTTTCCGCTTGTCAGGTGCAGCATAAACATGTAACTTAGCTGTGGTGAATTAAGAACCTGCCTGCAGGAAACAGACAGGTTTACGGATGCTCAGGTGGCTGTAGAGCAGAAATGTTGATTGTCTGGAAGCAGTGAAGCTGGTGAGGCTGATGAAGGATTAAGTCATTAATCAATTAGAAGACAATAAACCAGCATTTCTGAACATTAGACTCCGCTGATTGGCTGACAAAACTTCTAGCTTTGTCAGAAACATGATTGCTCATAAATATTGATCTGGTTCACACATGTAGAAGCAGAGTCAGCAGTTTGGGTGTCAGATGACCCAGAACCACTCTGGAATATCAGAAACATTAAACCCGACAGATTAACAGATCTGACAAAGCCAAACACACCCCGCCACTGCTCATGCTGGGGGGAGCAAAATACAAGAAAAACACATTAGGTTTGCAGTTTTTATACCTACTGATAGGACATTTTATCAGGACCAGATCTACATTTGATAGAAATGAGTCAGAGTGGGACCACCCTGATGAGCTTTATCCTAATTTGGCAAACAGACATTTTCTAGCTAAATCTATAAGGTTATTAAGATGAAGGTTGATGTAACAATCATAGGACAGATGGAAACTGCTGTACATATTGATTATTTCCAGTTACTTAGATGAGAAAAAAAGAAAAGAGAGATTATTTTAAAGCGTCTGCTTGGTATTTTGTTTCATTTTCATTTCCCTCACCCATGGATTTCTTCATCCAACAGTGTATAAATGTGTAGTATGTTTTAAAGATAAGCTGTAGCATCCACCATGACCCATCATCATCACCCTCAGAGATCAGAGATGACCTCCATTCAGGTGAGCAGGCAAAGGGTGATCACACCTGGTGTTCACAGGATGATGGGAAGGATCAAAGTAGAATAGATGGGAAAATTTTAAACTTTTTCTTTTCACAACCCCAATTCCAAGATAGTTGGGACTCCCGACCGTTTTATAACTGGGTCTGTCCTAAGCTGATCCCAGTCCCACTGAAGTCTCCCAGCATTATCGTTCCTGCATGTTAAGGGTGACAGGGTTAGGGTTTGGCCGGCTAAAAACCGGGCTTGTCCAGTTCGAAGTGTTGTAGAATGTTTTACTGTCCCCACTGGGAAATTTGTCTTGGACTCAATTTCTGTTACATTAGCTGCCTGTTATTAATATTTAGGCTACCAGCCCATCAGCCACACAGCAGAATACATGAATGTATTCAATATATGCATTTTGGATTAAAAGGTTACCAAGACATGTAAAAGAGGAATACAACATGATGCTGTTGGCCGGCCCTCACAGCCCCATAGACACATTACACAATCCATCTGGCCATAGACATTTACAATGATCTAAAATTTTTATATAAACGGGGTCAAATAAATTTTAAATGTTCAGTTTGCCTTTTTCGATCCCTTCTACCAGGATCCGATCAAACTCTCCGTCGCCTTCACAGCAGACTGCAGCAGCTTAGCTTTTAGACATGTTGTCATGTTAATGCTCTCCTGCACAGCCAGAAACATCATTTTCTGATTCACTCCAAACACCATGAGTCTAAATAAAAGCAGTCTTTGATGTAAACAAGAACACAAATACTCAATGTGTTCATTCCATCTGAAGAGGTGACTGATGTAAATAAGGTAGCTGAATAACCTCATGAACCGGTCACATCAACTCTGGACTCTCTGTCTCCTGTCAGCTCGATGCTTTATCTCCTGCACACCATCACAGCGAGCACATCAGAGACGGCGTGGGGCTCAGCATCTTGTCCGAGGACTCAGGTCTGGGCTCAAACCACCGACCTTCTGACTGACCAAGGATCACATTTACCTGAGCAGCAGCTGACTTAAAAACAGATTTGTGTGAAAGGGGCAAATTGGGTTTTTTTCTGCTCATATTCATTCAAGTGTTTCCGATTTAAGTTTCTGTTTGTTGTCTGGTTAAAGAATTTAAATAATTTATTTTTAAATGAAAGTAAAGATCATCTGAATCAAGGTAAAATGATGAAATTATGTGTATCAGAATAGCTATATGAAATCTTTAGATGTAAAATACTTTTTACTTTTTTCCTCATGACTAAAGAAGAACCACACAGATATTAAATTCTTCCTTTCTTTCTTTTTTTTCTTTCTTTCTTTCTTATTTAATCTTGGTAACATGTAGGTAGATTTATGCAAGTACTGTTAGTAATAAATTCTTGGCCTATATGGTGCTATATCTATACCTTCATTTTCCATCATTTTAGACTCATAAACGGAAATTTCATGTTGCCATGGTGACTGAAAGGGTTCACCTTCTACTTTACATGTTTGTTTACTTTTTTTTTTAAAAAGGTAAAAACTGAGAAGATTTGGAGCTCGGGATCATGAAGAGGACAAATGAATTTTAGACATTTTATTCTTCCTAAATATCTGCGTTTGGTTTATTAACATATAACAAAGAAAAACAAGAAGAAAACCAAAATATGGAAACTTTAAATATGGAAAATGTACAAAAAAGAGTTTATTTTCTTTTATTCAACCGTTTCTTCTCCTATGAACATCTGTGAAATATTTAGAATGATGTTTTACAACAGATAGATTAAAACTGAATTATATCCTCTAAATACACTCTGTTAAGGCCAATTTTACAGAGCAGGCTGTAAGAAAAACACACCTCCGACTGAATAAACTGAAATAAACCAGGAGCTTCAGTCCTGTCAACATGAAACAGCCTTGGAATCGAAATGAATAAAATATAAATGAATAACCGTAAGAAAATCAGGTGAGAGATGGAGAGAAGAGAGGGAGAAACAGAGTTTAATGATTCCAGATGAGATGAGTGGTTTGCCTGACAACCGAAATGAACAGGAATCAATGGCGAGAGCGTCTGTCTGCAGCAGATAAGACACACACACAATGTTGACTATTAAAGACGACAGCTTGAGATATTACACTATTAGTTATGCTATTTTTAATCAGCTATCATATTTAATTAATTCTTCAGGTCAGATGCTATCTCAGTGTCTAACTGTGGAGGAAGCAGAGGATGGGGGGCCATTACGCCTGTAATGGTGAAGAGGAGGAGGATAATCTAAAATATAGAACCTTGAACGACACAAAATAGAAAAACAGGAGGGATGGAGGAAGCAGAGGGATGGATGGCAGGATAAGAGACGGAGCGATGACTGGAAATATAAGTTAAGCCGAGCTGATATAGGTTTTAAATGTCAGGTTTGTTAATGGCAGACACAACTTAAACATTTATTAAATCGCAGTATTTGTGATGCTGCTTCTTGTCAGACTTGTCGAGCAGCAACTCACAAACAACACTTAGATTCAGAAAAAGTCCACACTAAGAAAGACCCACCACCCAGATCTTCCTCTGTCACAATGTAGCAGCATAATTACAGCCAATAACATCACGGACAATTACGTAATAATGGACAGTAATGTAATAACGGACAATAATGTAATAAAGGACAAAAATGTAATAACAGACAAAAGCGTGAAAACGATAAAGTAATGACAAACAAAAACGTAACAACTGAAAAGAACGTAACAAGTGGCAAAAACATAACAATGATAAAGTAATGAGGAACAAAAACGTAACAGCGGACAAATACATAACAACAGAGTATTCTAATACCAGCTGGATGGCATTATTTTTGTACATGGGCATACGTAATTCACAGTTATACCACCCCGTTACAGGCATCACCAGCAATGGCTTAATCAACTGGCTCAGCTCAGCTGGCTTCTAATAGGTGAATGAGAGAAACGTGACAGCAGATGTTCAACATGAAAAGTACACTGAGGCCAACATAAAATAGTTCCTATACTTTAGCAAAGGTTTGCAAGTTTTGTCAATAAATAAATACAATGTTTACTGTATGTGGCATCATGGTATAAGCAGATCAATTAATTATTCTTACCTGAACATGCTATAAGATAAAATTGTTGTTAATGTAAAAATCTGATAAATGGGTTGGTTTGTTTTTTCTTCTTTCTGTGCATTTTCATAACTTCAGTTTATGTACTTTCTGTTCATTTTATTTTGTATAATTAGTTTTTAAAGGGATACTGTGTAACTTTTGGCCACTAGGGTGAGCTGAACCTGTAACTTATCACAAGCCACACGGCACTGTGGTAAAATGAAGCTGTTTCCATCCTGTCTTTGAAGTGACCACTTTCACCAGCTAATAGTGAAGTAATTTCAAAGGATATTTGATCATTGAGGGATCGGGCCCTACTATAGGACCCAAAGTTACACAGTATCCCTTTAAATTGAGTTAGTGTGTGTGTGGGTGGGGGGGTGTTTGTAGTAAGTGTGTGTTGGGGGAGGATATCATTTGACTGTGAAAGAAATCATCATATTTTTAAATTGCTCTGTTTAATACATTGTGGTTGGAGGGATTGTTTTATATACTATAGGTTAATCGATTGTTTTTATGATGTAAAGCATTTTGTGATATTGATATTACTTGAATGTGGAGGAGCTACAACTTTAAGATTTTCTTAAACAATCCAAAAATAACTTCTGTCTTGTCTTCATTTAACTGGAGAAAGTTATTTGCCATCCAGCTTTTAACCTCATGAAGGCATGTATTAGCAGAGTCCGTATTTTCCAGATTCAGAGGAAGAAAAAGTTGCGTGTCATCATTATAACAATGAAATGAAAAATTATGATTTTTAAAAACAGAGCCAAGTGGAAGCCTGTACAATACATGGGAAATAAAATTGGCATTAAACCTAAGTCTTGAGGAACTCCACAGTATAGATGAAGAGAATTAGTCGTGAAACCAGACAGAGAAGGACCTCTCTCTGAGATGAGAAACCAACCGGTACAGAGCAGAGCTCTGAATGCTGAGGTGGAAAGAGGTGGAAATAATTAAAAAAGAACGGCGTGATCAGGGTGTTAGGAGAAAACATTTTTTAGCTCTATGTGTGGGATTCAAAACCAAATCACCAGAATAAAAAGCACACGCTGACTTTTTTTGTTATTTATTAGTATCTGAGTCAAGGTTATTTATTATCCTGTACCATATAACAACATGCACCTTGAGAGGCACAGGCATTAGTTGTGTTTAAAACCATTAAACATGTCAGAGCAAAGAGAGGGAGAAGATCCGAGCATTCGGAGGCTGCAGAGGATGTCAGACTTCAGAAAATCTTATTTTGGGTTTTTTTGGGGGGAGTTTTGGGGATTAAAATATGAAGAAGATGGGTTCCTGTGTTGGAGGATGAAACTTCTAACAGCCATGATCAGAAATACCAATGTCCTCAACATTCAGCGAACAAATGAGTCATCACCAGTGACCATGTCCGAGTCCATGATTATGAGCTGATAGAATAAAGCCAATAATGTGACACCTTATTACATTACTGGCTCATTATTGACCCAGAATTTTTTTTTATTACTTTGAAGTTATAAAAACTGCAGCTGATTCTTCAAGTGTTAAATGAATAAAAGGATATTTCTGTGCAGCTTATTCATTTAAACAAAAACTAGTCAATGGCACAGTATTCATCAGGGATACATAAAATGATGAATATGCGTCAATTTTTGCATTATTTCTTGTACACAATCTTTATTCAGAGTAGTTTTTATTTTCTTAGATTATCTCATGTCAGTTCCTCTGTTGGATGTCTTAAACATTTGATTAAAACCTCTTCCAGACATTTAGCTGGAACTATCAGACATAGGCCTATACGTATAAACTGTATGTGAGATGTGCTGCAGCTCTGGAGCTTGCCGTGGGAGGTTTGATCTTCAAACATCAGATAATTTGTTCACATGCTAAATCATAAGAGAGGTGTTTTAACAAATATTAATGTGATAAAAACCAAAAATCTGGTGTAAATGTTGATATATGAGTGCAGTGTTTATGCTCAGATAGAAGCCAGAGAGGAGGAGGAGGCATGAAGGCAGTGCTTGTTATCTCCTCGCTCTGACCAGCCACCAGCGTCAGGTCGGCCACTTTAAGCTGCTAATTATAGTAATTATGATTCATTACAGGCTGAGATTAATTTAATAAAGAGGAGACTGAGCAGAGCTCGTTAACCTTCATTAGAATAATTATAGACATAAGACACACACACACACACGTCTGCTCGGTGTGTGCGTGTTCAATGGTGTGAGGGAGACGCGACTTAACTCAGAGCCTGCTGTCTGATGCTTGTCGTCAGGGCCGGCCCGAGTGTTTATTAGGCCCCAGCCGGTGCCCTGACCCCCCCACCCCCCAGTACCTCAACTGTTCCACCTGTATGTTATTCCCTATCAGCAGAAATTTACACTCAAGAAGTTCAACAGTTTCATGACTTTTATTTTCATTTCATAACAGAGGCTTAAAAAGTGTGAAACATTTGAAATAAAAAACAAAACTGCATCTGCATCGGACTTTTTATGTTAGAGAGCCTAAAAAATAAAGTACTCAGCTGAGATGAAAAACTGTGTATACACAGTAAACCACTGATTTAACCAAATCATTGTGCTGTGTTGTTATTTAACTTTTTATGCTTATTCAATTCATTCTGTGATACATTTGTATGTATGTATGTATGTATGGATGGATGGATGGATGGATGGATTTTAACCTCATAATCCAATCAAATCCAATCCGACAGCATCATGTCACATGGCGACTGCAAAAAAAGTTAAGTAATTTCATATTAAAGAAAACAAAAATATCACAAACAGCCTGGGGTTTAATTATCCAGCTGTTATTCCTGCAGTATCTGTGTTTAAAGTCAGTTTTCTTCCACTTTAAATGCTAATATTTCCACAGGTGGATTCAATAAAGTGAATATATTGAGGGTTTTAAAAGAAAGCTATAAAGATGGGCTGCAAGCAGGAAGTAGGCTGAGCTCTCTCGTTGGATAATCATGTCTCATTGTTTCAGCCATTATTTGGCTCAACTTTAAATTTCTTCCTCCTCAGGATCATTGAGCAAAGCAATTACATGGAGCTGACCTTGTGTATGAAGGCAGGGGAGGAGAACAGGGAAGATGTCCCATCACCTCTTCTTTCTTTCTTTTTTTTATGTCTTCCACAACAATATAAAAAGTGAGGCTCGGAGGCGCCACCACCCCCCTCACCTCTCTGTGGTTGAAAATGAGAGCCACCGGAATATTAAGTCTCTAGCATTAGAATAAACACGTCGTGTGTTAAATCAAAATCCAATTCTGTGCTCTATTATTTTCTGGCATAGTAATGACTGCCAAGGATTAGGAATCAATATTTCACTGCAGCAGGGACATTACCGTCTTTATTCAGGCCGTAATTGAGTTTTGAGGAAAGGCCCTGCCCTGGAATCTGCATTAAAGATAAGCCTCCGCGTTCATGTGGATGCACGGTAGAGGCCTGCGCGAGGCGACGCGTCACATGTTAGCGACACATCAATTTAACCCTGAAACACGCCGTGAACAGAAGTTGGTCTCTGATTGGTGAGACGCATTAAAGGTGATTCCACTGCTTCAGAGGACCTGGACCAAGTTAGATCAGGTCCAAATCAGAAACCTGACATAGGCCTACACCAGGACTGGAATATTCTACACAGCATAAAGAGTCATTAAAACGCAGTTTCTGATTAGTGGAACATTTATTCTATAGGCTATGTTGAAAAGCTTAATTTTGTCATTTTATAGGATTTTATTCCAAAGCTGAACAGATTTCTCAGGAGTAAAGGTCATTAATGAGCTTTAAACTATTAACCAAAATAGCAAAGCTACAAATGTTATTTGTATTTTAACAAACGGAATAAATGTTTGACAGAAACTTTTAATTCAACTGCACGCTATGCACAATATTTCAGTCCAGTTTTTAAGAGTCTACGTCTTCTAATTTTTTTACCAGGACCTGGTCTGATGTGCCCCCCACCCTAACAAAAAATAAAGCAGCTATATTGCCATTTAACCACATCTTGAATTGAAAGCGAACTTCCGCCTCGTACAGATCGGGCTGTGATTGGCTGAGGGTGAACTCCCCACGCGCTCACCTGAAACCTCCATCTCACCTGCGGCCCGACGCACAAACAATAAACGCCTAAAAGCTGGTTTTACTTACTTGTAAACAAGTCGGTGCGGGCAGGGCTGGCGCGCGCCGAGCACTTTTTCTGTTTGCCTTGCGCTCGGGCCGAGAATTGGCCCACGCGCAGCAGCTAGATAATAGGCTATTAGTGCAAGTGGGATTAATTTGTTGCCAATTACAAGTGGCTGAGCTGAATAGGGATGCATAAATAAGGAGTACGCGCAAGGGGAATGTGTGCGCACGTGTGTGTTAGGGAGAGAGAGGGTGGTGAGAGGAGGAGGAGGGGGTCGTCGAGGGGCCGGCTAAAAGCCAAAGAAGGCTGAACGAGAGAGACAGCGCACGCAGACAAGAGAGAGGGAGAGAAAGAGAGGTGTCTCGCGCTGCTCTGAACTATTATTAGAGAAACAGATCAGAGTCCGTCCCTCCTTCAGCTCCTGTCAGCCTTCCAGAGCGCGCGCCCACTCCCCTCCCGGTTCCGCCAGGTTAGAGGTTCAGACGCCGAGTGCCGCTCATGTGCGCGTGCCATCCCGGGATAACGACGCGCCGCGAGGCTGAGGGACTGAAGACTTGTGGAGAAGTTGTGTCGCTGCGGCGGAGGATGAAGCCGGAGAGGAAGAGGCCCAGAGAAGTCTAACCCCCGACCGGAAACAGAACCAGAGTCGGACCAGACCGGGTCAGCGTGTCCCAGCTCCGCCGCTGCTCATGGAGAACTTTGAATGACTGAATCAGCTCAGACCGGATGTTAACGGAACTCACGACCCACATTTAGTCCTTCCAGAACCTGTTTGGTCCCGTTAATTGAGTCTTTTCCTGAATTTTAACCGGATTTTTTTTATGGGAAAGAGGGAGTAAAGTGATGAACCGGGACAGATCGGTACCGGGACCCGGATCGGACGGAGTCCAGGCTGTGATAAGCAGGGACAGAACTGCAGCGGGGCCCGTGGCGGACGTGGTCCAGCCCGTTGTGAACCGGGAGCGAGCCCCAAACACCGGGGACGGGGTCCAGACTTTGGTGGGTCCGGAGAACGGAGACGTGCTGGAGGGAGGAGCGGCCGGGGAAAGGCGGCTCTTCTCCGGTGCGGTGCCCGGGGTGAGAGACGCTCAGCCCGGGGAGAACCACTCCGACCATCCGCCGACCAACCCGGTGTTAGCCCCGCCACAACAGGTAGAGGAACCGGGGCGGGATTCACCTGCGTCTGCGGGAAACGCGCAGCACAGCGGGAACAGGTTGCAGGCTGGAAAGAAACCCGACAGGCGGGAAAAGCAATGTTTAAATTAATAAACAAAAACTGGATAATTTCAGGAAAATTATTTAAAACGAAATTGTATTAAACTCAGACGTTTTTTAGCTATTTTGTTTTGTTTTTTAATTAATTTTAAAAAATGATATTTATCTTGTAAAATCTGTGGCCTGTTCTGTCAGTGTTCATGCCTTTCAGAAAATAATTTCAATGAGATGCTGTCAAATCTTTCTGTTACAGAAACTTCAGAAAGAAATTATTTTTATTTAGTTGCAGAAAACCTGAAAAGAAATTCACATTTCTATTTTATAATAATTGTATTTATTTAGCATGAAAAAAGTTTCGGCCTTTCAGCTTCAAACCTTAAAAACCTTAATATTCAATGTTATTGAATTTCATTTTCATAGAACGTACATTTTATTTATATGCTCCATTTTATTTAGAGAAAAACGATACATTTCAAATAATTATCTTTAATAATTTGCTCTCATTTAAAATATGAAAATAATTATTCCATTAAAACAGGCTCCAATCTGATATAGTTATTAAATGAAGGATTGTTAAAGCTCGCAGATTTTTGTGAATTTTCTTACCAGATGTTAATGACCTCCTGGTCCCATCCCACGAGCTCCATCGGATTATTTAGGAAAGAGGTAACATTATTAATGTGGAATTATTCACGTGGACATCTTCCAGACTGGCCTCATTATGAATTATCCTGATCAGAGGAAGTTCACAAGGAGTCTTCGCAGAGTCCACACTGAGTGTTCTGCATAAATCATCATCATCAGAAATCAACAAACACTCTGAGATAAATTAACGAAAAAAGAACTGAAAACATTTATCCCTTTCTTTTCTCATTTATTTGTTCTATTTTTTAATCAGAAAAACAAAAGATTTTTCCTCCCAGCATCTACCACATAAACTGGGACTGATGTTTTTTTTTCTTCTGCTGCTTCAAGCTGAACACAGTCGACAAGAAGTTATAACATACTGTTCTGGATGTTTGTTTTATGAAAACAGTTTATTATTATTATTATTATTATTATTATTATTATTATTATTATTATTATTATTATTATTATTATTATCATTATCATTAT
>JBBBVT010000007.1:2147612-2159018 GCA_037177035.1 Craterocephalus eyresii
TGTGTGTGTGTGTGTGTGTGTGTGTGTGTGTGTGTGTGTGTGTGTGTGTGTGTCCACACATCAGCTCTGACGGGGGTTAAAATCCTCCTCAGACGTCCATTTCACTGTTTATGCAGCAGATTGTGTAACAGCGGCCGTGAAGTGGGCTGGAAGGTGGCTGTGCAGACAGGAAGTGCTTTCTCTGCAGGACAGAGTACATGTCCCTGTGCCTACAGTCAGAAACTACGTTTTTAGGTCAGACAGTTGCGTGGAGCTACTTTACATGTGGAGGACGTCCTCTCTGAGAGGCCTTCAGTTGTAAGCATGACCCGTCCGCTGCAGTGGGCTGGAAGTGATGGACTTCACCACGTCTGCTAGACCTGATCCAAAACACAGGAAGTCCTGGTCTGCAGAGGAACCGGCTTCTGATCAGACAGTACGGGAGGGAATGAGCTTTTTATTCGGGACTGTGCAGACAGTTTAACTGCCATCTCATCTTTAACATCAAGCTCATATGCAGATATCCCAGAATGTGGCCCTCATCCTGTGAAACCCGGGATGGAGACTAAAGTCCACATCCTGGGACAGCTGGACTGAAGGCCGTAGGCTTGAATCTGACGTTGGTCAGGACGTAAAAGTGGGTTCGTCTGGACTTTTGATCAACGTTTATTTGCAGTATGAGCAGAATGAGTGGATGTTTATCAAATAAGTTCTTCATTGGTTCTTTTTATCTTTTCCTGAATCATTTTATGAGTTCAGGATAACACAGCAGCTTGTACTACGATGCAATCATCATCATCATCATCATCATCACTTAAATGATCTTTAATTACGCAGAGCAAGAAGTCCACGCCTTAAATCCAACTTAATGAAAACCTGAAGGAAAACATTAACAGACAGAACAGAATTACAAACGACATCCTCGCCCTCGTGTAAACATTCTGGAAAAGAAGATTTAATATGATCAGTTTCACTCTTTGTAGCTGCAGAGAATTTATAATGTCAGAGGAAATCTTCAGTGATACATCATTATTATTTTTTCATTTATTTAAACTCATGTTTGATTATTATGGTTCATTTATTCACCAAACAAAAGAAACGTCTTTTTAGCTTGAACGATGTTACATGAAGGCCAGATAAATATTTCAGTATGACTGATTACATTTAAATTCATAATTACTTAGAGCAAGGAAGCTCCCCTTCCTCTCCACCTTCCTCATCATCTCCTCCTCTTTCTGAACACCAGCTTTTATTCCTGCTGTCTTTTCTTTACTCTAACATTCAGACTGAAGACACAAGCAACATTATAGGAACTAACTCGCTCACAGAGTGACAGCCAATCAGGTAGCGAGAAACCAAAGAGCAGAGCCAATCAGAGCAGTCATAAGGCAGGGCTTAGAGAGCTGCAGATGGAGATGGATATGTCAGCTGACTGTGGGACAGGGACAGTCAGGAGTTACTGGAGACATATCCATAACAGAGATGCATGGCATCAGTATCATTATCAATATCGGCTTCAAAATGAAATATCAGATATTTAATAAACCAAACCAACAGGTGCTGGGAGAAGAAATACCAGTCTGTTTTCACGGGGAGTGAATTTTACATCATATCAGCTTTTGTTTGTAAATCTGCATTCACCAGCAGGCCGACAGGTTAAACATGAGATCGTCTCTGCCGTTAGGTTCGGGGTGTGAGTATCGGTTATACCGGTTATGAAATGTTGGACATGACCTCCCTGCTCCACACCGTCTCTGATGGAGCCTCCGGCCGGCCCGGCTCAGATTCAGACTTTGATCCTGTTGCAGAAAAGCTGCAGAATATTCTGGGCTTGATCCTTTGGTCTCGTGGCTCCTTTTTCTTCTTCTGGTCTAATGTTTGTCTTCTCTGTTTTTCAGAGGACGGGTTTGTCTACAGAAGTCCAGATGAGGATGAGTACCACAGATCTGCCACTCCAGACTCTGAGGCCCCAGACGGGCCCGACAGCAGCGAGGAGAGCAGCTCGGCTCTTCCTGCTAACGGGGACCGAAAACTGGGCCAGCACAGCCACTCAGACCCCAGCAGGGACACAAAGAGCCCCGGCGGAGGCTCCGCGGGTCAGATCACTGGGGGCCAGACAAACGGGGGTCCGGGGACCAAGCCCAAGAGGAAACGCTCAGGCTCGGACTCCAAGTCAGGGAAGCCCCGAAGGGCCCGGACTGCCTTCACCTACGAGCAGCTGGTGGCCCTGGAGAACAAGTTCAAGTCCACGCGCTACCTGTCTGTGTGCGAGCGCCTCAACCTGGCGCTGTCCCTGTCCCTCACCGAGACCCAGGTCAAGATCTGGTTCCAGAACCGCCGGACCAAGTGGAAGAAGCAGAACCCCGGAGCCGACACCTCGGCCCCGACCGGAGCAGGGGGAGCGGGAGGCGCCGGAGGAGGAGGAGGAGGGGGGGGGCTTGGGGGCCTCAGCCCCCTCAGCCCATCACCGCCGGTCAGCGGGCACCTGGCCATGCACGCCAGCTACACGGGCCACCACCACCCCCCCGCAGGCAGCCTGGTGCAGCTGCCTTTCCTCACCGCCATCCACGTGCTGTCCCCCTTCATGCTGGGGACGCAGAGCTACGCTACACCCGCCTTCTACAGCACACACCTGTAGGCCCGGGACCCCCTGCAGGCCCGGGACCCCCTGCAGGCCCGGGACCCCCTGCAGGCCCGGGACCCCCTGCAGGCCCGGGACCACCTGCAGGCCCGGGACCACCTGCAGGCCCGGGAGGACAGTGTGAGACGGACTGCAGCCTGCAGACGTTCCTCCCCTTTTTACCCACATCTGAAGGCTTTAATTTCCCAGGATTACTTTGAACTTGAACTTGTCGTAGCTCCTGATCCTGAATGCTGTTCTAACCTCACTGATAGATTAATAGTTTATTTTTTTTCCTTTTCCTTTGGTTTTTAAGGTCTGTACAGATACTGAATGTTTCTTTCTGACCACAGGAATGGCTTGATCTGCGGTCAGTTCTGTGTACCCCCAGCTGTGGTTGTTTTCATTTCTGTTATTTATCCAATTTGTTGACAGTCTCCATAAACTCTGTGGATGTACTGATTCCTCAGCACAACATGTCCTTTGATTAAAATAATGAGAATTAAACAGAGAAAATGGAGCCCTGTCAACTTCTTTTGGCTCACGTGGTCCTGCAGAGGGACGAAGGTCAGGAAGCAGAACCTCGACGTTGATGTGAATCCGGTTGTCTGGCTGTCAGAAAGCTGATGATGCTTCATTAGTTAACTCTGGAAGCAGCAGGTGATCTATCGGACAGATGGTTTACACCTGAATAGACAGCCTTTGAACAAACCTGAAAGAAATTTGCTTTAAAAATTTCAGCAAATTTAAAAATCTGGAACGAAGGCGTTATTGTGGCTCTTTGATCGGTCTGCAATAACCAATCACAGCGAAGCGTCCCTCCGGCTGATTCCACCCTCGACATCACCTGAAGATGTCAGACACCTTTTTTTAAGTTTAACCTTCATATGAAAAAGGACAATAAACATCAAAAGTAAAAATGTACATTTTACAGCAAAGCAATAAAACACAATTAGAAGATTGCATGACAAGAATAACGCAAAACGTTCTGAAGACATTTTGATGTAGAGACTATCTGCACAAAGGACAGATCATCTGACAGCGAAGCCCCTAGTGAGTGAGGGAGGGGCTGCAGACAGACACAGGCATGTAAACACACCGACGGTGGGATGGATGGTGTGTGTGTGCGCGAGTGTGCGTGCGCGCATGTGTGTGTGCGTGTGTGTGTGTGTGAGGAAGTGAATGTGATAAGAAGCATGCATCCGATGAAGGACGGCTCTGAATCACTGACACCCCTTACAAACCAGTAAAAACTGGATCGTACATTCAAAGCATCCTGTTCCTCTGAATCACTGTATATTACTGTGTCTGAGATATGTGTGCATGACTCCACGTTTCCACACAAAACTGCCCCGGGCTGCTCCCTGGTGTTGCTACGACGACAGGCACATTGTACGACAGCCCTAGCTAACGTACTGGTGACCTTACTGGTAGGGACTGGTCGAAAGCAGACTTCTGAGGACAGAAGGACGCAGGCATTATTTGGAACGCAAGCGTACTTTGCTACGTCACCCAGGAAATTACAGCTGATGAGTGTTTGACTGATCCACCCCAAAGGCAGGTAAACGGGGAATGTGTTTTTACTAGGCTTGCATCGATACCGATTACAGTATCAGCAACTCTAAAGTACTCATATTCGTTAAAGTAGATCGATTCCAAGAACCAATCCCAATTTATTATACGCAAATTTTTTTACTCATATTTTAATTTTTATTTATTTCACCTTTGTTGTAAAAAGCAGAGTAGAAAATAAAACCTGTCATCCAATTCATTGCATTTTTTTAGTGTGGGAGAACTATTGGTATCGGTACTCTGTATCGGCAAGTACTCAGACCAAAGTATTGGTATCGTATCGGTTTGGAAAAAAAAGATGTTCTAGCATCTATAACTTTTACTGGTTTCCTGACACCAGTAAGCACACTGGATTTGTGTGATCGGCTGTACAACCTGGATGCTGCAGCCTGTCGTACGCAGCAGAAACACCTCGTCTTCAGTCTGACGGCAGCAAAGACGTGGATCATCATCCGCCTGTGGAAATGAATGTCGTGGAGAGACCTGAGTGGAAGGCAGCTTAAGTCCATCGCTGTGACACAGCCCACTGTGTTTGCTGCTTTTCTGTGGAAATGGCACTGATCCACTTACTCAATGAATATAGAATCATTAATTACATTTACATGGACAAATATGTCCATGTAACAAATGGACAAATTATTGAATAAGTGGGTCAGTGATTTCCACTGAAATGCAGTGAACATGGTGGGTACCGGTGCATGATCTGTCCGAATGTGAACCCTGTTCCCTACATCCCAAAATTTGAAACAGCAGCGGGATAACAAACACTTTCGTTTGGTATTACATTGGTAGAGATGGTTCAGTCAGGTTTATTTAATCAATTCTTTACTAAGATTCATGATAATCATGGAAAAATTTGCAATACCAAATGGTAGGGCAGGTCCACAAAGGGTTAATGATTAGTTAGTTGTGACACAGATACTTCTGCCCTTTAAATGAAAATCATGATTTACAGGGTGCATTAATATCTTATTAATATTTTAAATAATTGCATACTGTACAAACTTCATGAAATGTATCGAGTAAAAACATGATAGAAATAAATCTTTCTGAATGATGCTTGACCTCATATTAAAGGAATAAATAAAACTTTTCAAACTGAAAAAGAAAATAGTGCTTAAGCTCTGGCATCATCATCATCATCATGACATCCGATAGGCTACCTCAATCATGTGACTCAAACTGCAGGACCAAAGATATTCTGAACCAGCTCAGCAGTAACACGACATACAGTATATAAAAGTATTAAATTCTAAATTTTGACTGGCAAATACGGTAGCACAGACTCCATCGGCATTCCTGCTGACCCCATCTGAAACCAACCTCACACAAACATAAGAGAACAACAAGACATTTACAGTTTCCTTCTTATGTAAATCATTTTAATTTTCACATTGATTTGACTCCAGACAAAACATTAAACAACTGTACAAAAGAATAAAAACATAAAAACCACAGGATGACACAAAGGAAATATTAAGTTAAATATTCTGTCAGTAAAGTCAGGATAAAAATGTCCTCTTCATTTTCAGTGGAAATCATCTCAGCTGCTTCTGGCCAACATTTCCTCAAATCAGCCTGGTAAGCAGACCCCAAGCTCCACCTGAGCTTCAGGTGTCAGAAACCTGGCTACTGGCTCTGAGGATGAGTCTGTTAAAACTGCACTCAGCTTACTGTGCTAACCGGGATAACTGTGCTAACCCCTGCCCCAGCTGTACAGGTCAGACGTCAGAGGAGGGGAGATGGCTGCAGACCTGGACTTTGCTCCAGTTTAGGGCGTGATGGCGGCAGGCGGCGGGTCAGTTCAGGGCGTAGTTGAACTGGTTGGAGAACTTGTCATGCTTTCTCCGGTCGGCTTTACTCAGCACCTGAGCCACTCTGCGCATGGTGCTCCTGGTGGGAGGGGGATGAAGGAGAGTTAGGGCCTGTGAACTTCCCCAGCTACAGAAATGAGAAGAAGGTGGGGGTACGAACTTGTTGAAGACTTTCCTCTGCAGCCTGGAGCGGGACGTGTTGCTGCTCTGCTTCAGATCACTCAGGTTGGGATATTTCTTCTTCTTCCCTTTCCGTTTTTTACTGACCCGATCAGAGCCCAGGTCCTCTCCTGTCGCTGCTTCGATGTCTCGCATCAGCTCTGGATCCCGCCAGTCTGCAGCCAAGGGAGAACAACTTCCTGCTTACAGGGATCGCTTCTGCTTATTAGCATTTAATCTATAACTGCAACAAAAAATAAATAAATAAAAGTAGATGTTCACCTCTACTTACTGAACAACAAAAGGTTTTAAGCAACACTTAAAACTCAAAACCATTTTCTGCCATCTCTGTTTGTTGTTAAATATGAAATATAGTAGCTGAACCTTTTTTAATCCCAGTTAACATCCTATGTTTTCAGGTAAACCTCGGTTGTCAGATTATGAGGCTAAACTGATGTAAAATGAATGTATGAACAGACATAGCACCATTAATGCCAATCAGAACAAGAAAACTGGATTTTAGTACTAAATAACATAAACGTTTTTCTGATTTCCAGTTTTCCTGCTACTATTTCCCTCCTATCCTCACTAAACCAGCTCCAGCTCAGCTTCTTGGCTTCCTTCATTCCAGCCATAAAGGACCATTATTTTCCTTCTGTTCACACAAACTTTCTGCTCACTTGTTGATCTTTGGCTGCTCCTGATTGGACATTATCCTAATTTAAGCCCTCTGATTGGTGGAAAGTCTGACAGGAAGTGGCTTTATCACCATTAACACCATGGTGGTGATAGTGATAAAAGTGATAAATAGTGGTGTTATCATGGATCATCATGGTGGATTTACCGGACAGTCTCTGATTAAACTGACTGTTGTGTCTGGAAAGTAAACCTGGTGGACGGGATAGAAATGTCTGGAAGACCTCCGTAGATCAGCTAAAGGGGAAGCTGTCCATCGTAGTTACACACTGGCGTTGCTGGGACACTGATGATGATGTAAGTAATAGTGGTCGGGGAGATTCAGCAGAGTTTTAATATCAAACCAGCAGCAAAAAATTCTGAACATCAACAAGTAAACAAGTAAAACAGAACAAAAAAGAAAAGCAGGAAATGTTTTATACGTCCATGCAGCTCTAAATGATGACGGAAGGAATTAAACATCTCAGCAGTGTTAGCTGGCGAGAAACTGTGGACGAAGTTAAATAAATGAATGCCCTCCATCTGCCGCCATCACACACTCATAGTTGAAGGAAAAGTCATTTGAGAAGCGTAATGAAGTAATAAGAGCCGATAACGTAAATGAGTCGAGTCTTACGCAGGACAGATTGTACGCTGTGAGTCCCGGCAGCTAGCAAGGATGCAGCTCTGGTGTTAATGAGAGTGTAATATCATAATGTGGCAGATAAAATAAAAAGCGTCGGGGTAATGACGGCGTAAACAAAGAGAACCCTCCTGGTGATGATGGACTGAGGGGGAATTAGAGATAAACCTGCAGTAATTACACTGTGATTGTGACTGGATTGAAGTGGGCTCTCTGCTCTGTATAAACACTGACCCCAGCTCAGAGAGCCAGGCTGCTCCTCTGACCCTGGATCTGACTGGACCTTCAACTATCCCTCATTACAGCCAGAGTAGCAGGAATTGCAAAGCAGCTGGCGTATTTAGACTCATTACTGCTAAAAGAGGAGCAGCTGCATTTACATCTCCATGTCCGTGTTTTTCTAGAGTGTGTGGATGCCGGGGGTCTGAGACGGACAGAAACAGCACGGTGAGGAGGAACGGAGATGAAGGGTGGAAGAAAGAGGAGAGGACGGTCTGCAGCAGGGCTCTCATCTCTGTCAACACCTTTCAGTCCGTCCAGCTGGGCCTCCGAGTGTGTGAGGGGCCACACACTCCTCTCTGAGCTATCTGGGGTTTCTGGTTGGTTCATCTCTCAGCTGCGCTCCACTAAGCTCAGAGTTCACGCCGCGCAGCATCAATTCATCCCCATCGCTCAGGCAGCTACACACACTCTTATTTCACTGCTGCTGTGTGTGTGGGACGGGTTAAAGACAGAAAACACAACCAGAAACCTTCCCAACCCTCCGGCTGGCGTGTCCAGCCCCTCATCTGTCACCCATCAGGAGACTCCGTCCTGAGAATGACATTTATCATAGATGTAATTATCATATGTGCTGTTACATCCTTCATGTTCCTGAACATTCCCAGTCTTTTCCATCCAGCAACACCCTCATTGCCCAAACATGCTAACAACACACTGTAGAAATCCTGGGGGGAGACATTGATTAAATCACTATTTTTCCTCCTTTTTAAGGACATGAGTCTTTTATTAACAGCCACCAGGATCAGCTTTTATTGTGAAGCTCTGCGGGCCATGTTGGGCTTTTTCTATCCGGCTACACGGACACAGAGACACCGAAGTTCTCCCTTGTGATTGGTCACATTATGTTACTAGTTTCTGGATATTATACTACTTTTAAGTCGCAGGTAAAAGTCACATGAAACTGAATTTTTCCAGATCTGACAGTTTACATTAGGGCTGGGTATCACTCCTAATTTCCCGAATCGATTCGATTCACAATCGGCAAATAATTGGTGACTAGTCAATTATGCTTTGATGGTATGTGGCAGCCCAACACCCCAGTCAGAGTTACATTAAGCTCCACGCTCTCTCAGACTTTAATCAACGCTGCACCCTCCTTCAGGTTCCTAAAACAAAGAGCAGAGAATCTAAAATTTCCGCAGCTCAACGTTTATTTTTCCCTGTTTGTTTATTGATAAGTCCTCAGACTGATTGATCACCATTTACTGTCAGGAACATGTCAGAGTAGGAGGGTTTAATGTGTGTTATCAGCTGATTCACAGTTATAAACTGGTTATTTAGTGGCTGATAAAATAAGTCAGAGGCAGGTTCGCTGCAGAGCTGCTGTGTGTGCGCAGGAGTAGGTAGAGATCTGAAGCCAATGGTCCATAAACACTGTCAGGCCTCTGTCCTCCTACTGGGAGATTGATTTGTGTGTGTGTGTTTGTGTGAGATTGACTCATGGATCAATAGTGTAGTTGGTAACAAAAGATGCTATTTCACAAGTCACTGGACTGCGCTCCCCACACCCGCACCCACAGACAGCTGGTGGTTAACAAGGCGCTGCAGGCAGCCGCTGGACATCCTGCAGATTGGTGACCCTCTCTGCCGAACACACAGATAAGGCTGCAAACACACCGCGGAGCCGCTCGGTCATCTTCCCTCGCATGCGGTGAGATGTCGGAGCGGAGCGTGGACTCCACGCTGAGAAATGTTTGGTGCCCGAGAGGAAAAGAAAACCTCATCAAGCCTCATCTGTTCAGACACGGCGATGCGAGGCTCGTCCAGTACGGTCAATGCAGGGTTTCCCACCCACATTTTCAGGAGGTGTTTCCTGGAATTTTTTTTACAGAATTCCTGTCAGTCTGCATGGTTTGAATTTCCACTATAAAGTTGTGGAAAAAGTATCCTTTAGTGTTGTCAGTGTAACGCGTCATTAATGGACTGACAGCACAAGTATCCTTATACCTGTTGGTATGTCGTAGGAACGAAGGGCTGCGATAGACGTGCTGTGTATGCGTGCTAGGGTTAGGGGTTAGGGTTAGTCTGCTGCATCTCTGTGTATACTGGCTATGAAGGCACAATGCAGCCTAAACGGTCGATACTGGAGGGCACCAGTAGGGGGAGATTTATGAAGTGTCCTATTACAGTTCTGGGCTTTTTTCCATTAACAACAAAGATCTGAATTTGAGAACAGACTCTGCCAACATTTTACTTTTACAGTAGAAACAATAAAGAAAAGGTCCTGTCACAGTCAGAGGTAGTGTATATGCAGCCAGTGAGCTATGGTGTATACCTCTACTCTGCAATTACATGATGCAATGTTTTTACATATCTGTATTTCATGTTTCAGTCATTTATCTGTTTATTTATCTTCTTTTTTTAATGAATGTTTATTTCCACATTCTCCTATAGTTTTTATACATTTTTTTTGTATTTGTTCATTTTTTCCAATTCGCCTTTGTCTCTACAGATAAAATCTGCTCCTTCTACGTCTCTCATCAGGGACCAAAATCCTTTCAGAAAATACTCGTCTGTGATGTTTTTAGGGAAATGAGGAGTTCCTGTGCTCACCAGGCTCTTGTTCCCTCCTCCTCCTCTCCTCCTGCTCCTCCCTCCGCCGGTCCTCCTCCCTGCAAGGTCGACCCTCCTCGTCCCGTGGAACGATCTCGCCATGGAAGGGACACTGAGGAGAAGGTGGCGGATCAGACTCCGGCGGGATGTCGGGAGGCAGAAAGGTTCGGGGCCAGCGTTACCTTGAGCCGGTCCTGCCGCTGACACAGCATCCCCTTTCCCAGCGGCGCTCGGCAGAAGTGGCTGACAGGAACGAATCTGCCGGGGAAGGAGATGTACCTGCTCCTGCTCTCTGCCAGCAGCTCCTCGTTCTCCACCTCCTCCTCCTCCGCCTGGATGGGAACCCAGAACTGATGCTGGGAGGCCGACCTGCAGACGGAGACCGCAGCAAAGTTACGTTATCATGGAAAGATTACATGGAGTCAGAGTTTGTTCGACTTCCATTGAAACCTCAGGTGTGTGTGTGTGTGTGTGTGTGTGTGTTACTTGATGATCTTGCCGGCGTTGGGCTGCTCCTGGCCCCAGTAGTACAGGTCCAAACCGAATGGCACCACCGGGGCTTCAATGGGTTTCTGTCCTGAAGAGGACGGAGACGCTGCCGGGTCAGAGGAGCTGCTGCTGAGGAGACACACGGAGGAGGTTCAGCACACCTTCTTCACCCTGGGAGGACGAGTGTGGGCAGGCTGGACAGAGGAGGACCCGTCACCTGGGCTGTGTGGGAAGAGGGACCCTCTGTCTGAGGAGGCGCAGCGTGGCAGCGGCGGAGGTCGGGTCCTGCTCCTCCTCCATGAGCCTCTTCAGACGCCTGCAGGAGGAAGATGAGCTGGACGGAGGAGGAGGAGGAGGAGGAGCAGCAGGTTTTTTTGTGGGAGGCTGTTTTTGTGTGACGGATGCGGTGGAGGTGGAAGGTAAGGGATCCAAACCTGGAAACACGGAGGCAGGTTTGAAAAAATCCAGCTGGGATTAAATGTTTGCTGGTTTGATGGATCCATGCTGATCACTTTTTCACATCTGATACCGATTCTGATACTTTAACCTCGAAAATCAGCCGATACCGATTCTGATACTGTAACCTCGAAAATCAGCCGATACCGATTCTGATACTGTAA
>JBBBVT010000007.1:2173946-2184436 GCA_037177035.1 Craterocephalus eyresii
CCGGATCACCCTTCCATCCGGATCACACTTTCATCCGGATCACCCTTCCATCCGGATCACACTTCCATCCGGATCACACTTTCATCCGGATCACCCTTCCATCCGGATCACACTTCCATCCGGATCACACTTCCATCCTGATCCCATTTCCATCTGAATCCAACTTCCATCCTGATCCCACTAACATTCTCACCCCCCTTCCATGCTGACCCTTTTTTATCCAACAACACAAAGCCTAAAATATGGAAGCATGTTGGAAAACACATCCAACAGAGAATGAATGTACACGTGGGAAGGAGGGAAGACGAGAGGAATAGTCTTTCTTTGTTTATCTGCGGTGATGAAGGGGCGGCCACATCCATTGTGCTGTGATAACATGGGTTATCAGCAGTAAACAAGGCTCTGGCCTGTATGAATGGAGCTCAGAGTGACTGAATACACTCTTAAAAACAGATATGTTTAAATAAGTCTGCACGGCTTATCCCCTCCTCAGCACAGCTCCATGTTTCCAGCCAGCAGCACTCAATACACGCATAAAGACTTCCCCACATTAAACTGCTTTCAGCTACTTTTAATATTCTACTAAAAGATGTTCAGAGATGGCATCGGAAATATCAGAGACTTCTCTGACTAAAATTAAAGGATGATAAAACATCACTGACTCACACAAATGTTTGTTTTCAGTCAGTTCAGCACTGAGTCAGGAAGTTCTTTAGACCATCTGAGGTAATAAGCCTGAGGATCCAGCAGAGGGCGCTCTGATACCTGCTGTCCTCATGTCTGTTCTGTTAACGACTCAACAGAAGCTAAAAATGCTAAAGTCGCTAAAGAAATGGTAAATGGACTGTACTTGTATAGCGCTTTTCTATTCACATGACCACTACATGTCTCATTTACCCATATTCACACAGAACCTATAATTATACTGTACATACTTATACAGACCCCTGATAGGCACACCTGGAGGCAACGTGGGGTTCAGTACCCAAGGACACTTCGACAGGTAGCGGAGGGGAATCGAACCGCCGACCTGTTTAGTAGACGACAGCTCGACCCATCTGAGCTACATGGAGGAAATTAGTGATCAAAGCAGACCTTAGATCAAAATCGCAAAATTAGATTATCTGAAAAGTGATCTTTGTGATGTTTCTGGATTTTGTAAACAGTAGAAATAATAAAAATTTCGCTGAGGAATCTGTCTTCATCACTTTCATCCCCAGCAGATGGACATCTGCTCAACTCTGGAGAGGACGCTGAGCTACGAGTTGACTACTGACTTTCTAAGAAAGACAAAAGAAAAACAAAAAATATAAAATAAGCGAAGAGGAACATTTCAGACATGAGCTGCTCTGAACGATCATCATTTAACACTTGGCTTCTCTGCAACACAGAGCAGATGTTCAGCCATTTTGGATTCACAATTTTCAGTGCAGAGCAAACTTAGTGCTACAGTGCTCTATTATGGCCAACACGCCATAATATAGAGCAAAATTCTGTCACTATATATATATATACTATATATATGTATATATATATATATACATATATATATATATTCTTATAAGGGGTATGACTGTGTGTAGAAGCACTCGTATGTCCAAATCTAATTGCTGTACAAGTGTGTTTATGTGTGTGAGTGGTTGGATTTGAGTGGTCACATTACAGTCCATTCACCATAGTTAGATAATTGTTTTTACACAGATTTAATGAATTAAAATGACTTATGTAAATGTTTCTTTATTATTTTCATTACTTAATATATATATATATATCACATATTTGATTCATTATATATGCATCTGTTTCCAAAATTATTTAATAAATGACAATAATAAGAAGTTATTGTTGTTTTTTTTATTTAATAGGTTTATTTCTAGTTTTAATAACTCCATTACATTTAACCAATTGTTACATGCTGTAGTTGTGTGCTTCACTGTGGCACTTTTCTCCCTCAATCATCCATCTATCCATCCATCCATCCATCCATCATATGGACTTGTTATGTAACCTGGCCCTGCGTAAACCACCAAACATTCAGAGTTTAAACAGGGAAGGAGTCTTCCAGCTCCATGCTGATGCCTCCATGTCTCTCCCCGGTAAACAAAGCTCTCTATCAGCCTCCATAGAGCTGCTCTCCTCTCCATAGACTATATTGAAAGGCCCGCTGAGAGAGAAAGCAATCGTGTGGCGTGTCAGTGGTCCGATAGAGGAGGACCCGGTAATGGAAGGCCTTTTAAGGCTAAAAAGGAAAAGCTAATTATGATAAAGGGGCTGTAAGTTGTGTGGTTATCGCAGTGCTGGGCCTGCTGGTGCTGCAGACTGGTCCCTGACAGTGATAACCAGGCAGAGCCAGACTCCCGCCGCTCTGTCACTGTCACTCTGCTGCTCCATTCAGCAAGAGATGGATTCACACGCTACCACTTTTATACCTTTTTCCCACAGACACGTGAAACTGTTCTCATCCTTTGCCTCTGCATGAAGCAACAGGTTTGCCCAGCGTCGGCAGAGAGCTTCTCATCCCAGCAGCAGGACGACTCCACTGTCACGGGACAACAATATCTCAAACATCACCTGTTTGGATCTGCTGTGAATCCATTTTGGACCGAGCTGGACACGAAGGCAGTAAAATCGACCTATCAGCTGTCGGGCCACGAGGCATATTAGGAAGTGAATGAATGAGAACATCCTCCTTTTTACTCCCCAGGCTTCCCTCTTCATCTCCGGTGCATTATACAGCATAACCCTCCACCACCATCTCACTACTTCCAGACATCTCCAGCATGAATCTCTTCATCTCTGTTATACCTCGCTGTAGGAGAGCATGGAGAAGAGATTACCGGAAAAGGGGATTTCTGCACCAAACAGAAGGTGTGAGCTCTATAAAACATGAGACAGTTGTTCATTAATGACATTCAGACTGGTGTCAGCCCAGTTGGAGCTGCAGACAATCACCACTAGATGGCCTAAGTTGAGGAATCCAACTCTAAAAAGTCTGTATCTGTCTGAGCAGCAGATGTGTCAGGTTCAGTAAAAGTTTCTATTCATCAGATTGTTAAATGAAACCTCTTAGTGCAGAAATTTCTGTGTAAAATGCAAGATATGATGGGATGTCTCATGTATAAGGTGTGCCTTTTCACGTCACATGCTTCAATTGTTGCATTAAAAAACAACTTAGCTGATTTAAGTGTTAAAAGATTTCTAATGTTTTAATATACAGAAAATAATTTTGTACACGTTACAAGTTTTTGCAGTGATCTAACTCTGCTAGGTTTTAAGTTATTCTACTTTTAGGGAGCAGATTGCAAAAGCATTTTGATTGGTTTTATCTGCAATACAAAAGAACAGAAATGCTGCATACGGGCATTTTTTTCTACTATGGTGTCATTTTATAGAATTTTCTAAGTGTTTTATATCCAAAGAATATTTACAATAGAAACAAAAAAGGTTATAGAGCATTGGTTTTCGAAAAAAAGTATTTCCTCTGCACCACTGACTCCTGATACATATAGAAAGAAAAGGAAACAATACCACAGCTAAAAACAAATTATGTGCCAAAAACAAACAAGAAAGTCTGATAATCCTGGAGAAGAAGTGTGGTGAAAACTTCTGCTAAACTACTGACTGTCATGAGAACTAGCCTCCTGAAAACCAGGTAAAACTATCTGAAATATGCTACAGACGACTACAGACGAATATATTCTCTCTATCCATCTCTCCAACTCTCTGACAGCCACTGCAGCTACTCCAGCGAACGCTCCCCCTCTCCTGCAACTTTTTGGTGCATCGCGGTGTTTATATTGCCGTTTTGTACCACACGTAACCCAGATTGATGTTGCTGTTAGGTCTTGAACGGTGCAAGTCTTATTATCAAACTATCACTCTAGCTATTATAGCTTTTAAACTGGGATTATGCTAACTTCCTGCGACTTTGCAAGGCTCCACTTTTAAGGGCTTAAAACGTAGTCTTGATCCTTAAATGAAGCCGTGCTGGTAAACTGGTTCACCTCTGCACCACCGATGCAAAGCTGAACCGCATCTCTGAGCACTTTCACTCATATCATCACCCGCAAACAATAGAGTTAAACTCCGGCAGGGAAAGCTTACACTTTATATGATCTTGGGGGGGTCCAGGTATTTCTTTCCCTTCCAGGTTTATAATCCAGTGATCTAGTATCCAGTTAAAACAAAGCATCAAAGGAGCCAGTAAACAAAGTCTGCAAAACAATGTAAACATGGCTGCAGGCTCCACCGGCTCACACCCCGACATGAACACGGAGCAACGGCACCGAGAGCAGACATCCGGAGTTTCATCACCTCCAACCAGGATTCACTGAGCCACAGCAGGAAAAGCTCCATCCTGCTTCACCTCTGAAAGAATCATGAATTCTGTCTCAGCTTTGCTGTCGGGCCTCCAAAATTCTAAGAAACTCCATTTCCCAGAATTCCCAGAAGAAGAGCACTTTCTCTCCAAAATCAAGATTTTCCGCCCCGTTACAAAGACTTGACAGGACTTCGTACCGTTGATGATTGGTGTGATGGATGTAACCATGACATCGGCTTAATTCTGCTAGATCACCCACTTAAAACTAGGATCAATCGTGTAAATCGGCCGATCAAAGGCGGAGTTACAGGGAGATTTCCTTCTCGTAATTTGTGTGAGCATCATGCAGACTTTTCCTCCGATTTTTATCTCCTGGACAGAATAATATCTCAAAAGAAACACTCCACCAAAGAAGAAGCAGAGCTGGGATGAGCTCAGCGGGACAGAGCCGAGCGTCCCAGCGGATGAGTACCTCACTGAAAACCACCCTGCTATCTCTCTATGAAACCTTCTGGAGTTTTTGCTCCGTTTGTCTTCAGCTCCTTTCACCAGATAACGGCCACATGTTGCATCGTGCTGTTAATTTTCAAAGAGGCTATATATTTGTACAAATCAAATTCATTCAAAGAGAAGACTCTTTTCTTTTATGTCCCATCCTCGGTTACTGAACACAGCGATGCTTCAGCTCTGATGTTTTAGCCTTTTTTCACACCAAGATGGCTGACAGAGAGTTGCAGAGAAATAATCAGTTCCTTTATTTTGGAGCTGAAGAGGTGTGATGATTTTTCTGACCAAACGGGTGTAGTGTTAGTGTAAATCTACTTGCAGTGGGATGCTGCCATCTGCTGGTCGTACGCCACACTACACCCATCCAATCAGCATCTAACATGATCAGTCAACGCTGGACCAATCAAACCTTTGACTCCGTCTGACAGCGACGTCGCTGGGCTCCCGCTCTGCTCGGACTCTCTGGAACTCACCACTTTGCGGACTCTGGTCTTGCAGTCGATCTGCATCTCGTTGTGCTTCTGCAGCGCAGCTTCTAAGGACTTCTTCAGGTCCAGCGCTCTCCTCAGCAGCTGCTCCTCGGCTCCAGACTTGGTGAAGATCTGAACAGACGTCAGGAGAGCCGCTCACTCACCACAGCTTCAGCTTCCAAAGGACGCCTGCGGTCAGGCAGGTACCCGAGTCCTGCAGATACTCACCTGCACCCAGCCCTGCACAGCTGGCAGGTGTTTGCTTCTTATCAGCTTCTGGAGCTCCATCACCATGGAAACCACCGCCTCATTATCTTCTGTCTCTTTAACGTGGAGACCTGAGAGTCAGAGGAAAACAGATTTCTAAGTTATTTCAGATTTACATTTACATGGGCCTGAACATTTCCATCTGTTTATCCAAGTCTTAAGGTTTTACAACAAACTTTCCAGAAAAATCTAGGAAGCCAGTTTCTGGAAGCCTATGAGGGCTGACTCCATGCACAGAGCCATGAGGCTGCAGCAGTTTCATGTCTGAAAGTGGGATTTCTGAAAATTTACATCATAAATAAGGATAAAATCTTGACTTTGTTGCCTGGTTGCTTCATGTTTTATGGTTGTTGTACGTACCGGGACTGAGGTTCAGGTCCAAACTGTAGCAGTGAGAGATGAGTCCAGAGTTCCTGATAAATACTTCCTTTTCATCCACCGGCTCCGCTTCCTCTTCTCCGTCACTTCCCTCAGCTTCCTCCTCTTTCTCTCTCTTTTTCTCCTCCTCCTCCTCATCAGCTAGCTTTCCTTTCTCCTCTCTCCCATCTTCAGACCCTGTCTCCTCATCTTCCTCCGTGTTGCTCCTCTTCTTCTCTTCACTTCCTTTCCTCTCCATCTCATGACTTTTCTCTGTCTCTCTATCCTCCTCATTCTCCGGTTTCCTCCCATCTCTCTTGCCATCCGTCAGCTGTTTGCTGCAGCAAGGTTCTTCATCATCTGATAGGCGCTCACTGATTGGTCGAGAGTTTGAGGAGCTGCTGTGGGCCGTCTGGAAGTCTGAGAGGATGAACTCGGGGAAAAGCAGCTTCATTGCGGACTCCATCTCTGTCAGAGTCGCCTCCATCTCTTGATATGATTCTGCCAAAGAAATATGAAACATTGAAGCCTCACTCTAATCAGAGGTAGTTTATTCATCCATTCAATTAGAAATTAATGGATGAATAAATAATAAACAAAAAATATGTAAATAAATTTTTTTATTAAAAATTCAAAATAAATAGATTAATACAAATTCAATTAATTAATGCAATTAAGGCAAATATATTTGTTATGTATAATATGATTTATTTATTCTTTATAATATCAACAATTCTGAAATAAAAAAGTTATAAAATGACAAGAAAGATACATAGAAAATCTAAAATAAATTAGAAGTAAAAAAGTAATATCTCATAAATTTGATGAGATTATGTGAAAGAAAAGAAAAGAAATTTCCAATTAGAGTCAGTAAAAATCAAAATAGAACTAAAAAATGTATTTAGATTAATCAGGAAGGCAGAGAAAAAAATACAAATATGGATAAAAAAAGAATCAAGAATAAAAACTAAAAAGGCAAACATTAATATACACAAAATGAATAAAATTAACCTTCCATCTCTTTGGCTGCTGCCTCCACCCTGGCCTTGTAGATCCTCTCCATCTTCCTCCACCTCTCCTCCTCCCTCCTCCTCTCTGCGACTGTTCTGGCTTCAGCATCCTGGAAGTCCACCTGGAAACATGAAAAAATTCCATCATACTCTATGCCGGTGGTTCTCAGACTGGGGGTCATGAGATCATTTCAAGCCCCCGGGAATGAACACAGTACTGCATAAACAACGAAGTTAGTACACATTCCATTAAAGTTTGGTATTATTTCGTCCGCAAAATTATTCATACCCTACGATCATAGATGGAAAAACACAGCTGTCACTGGAATAAGCTGATGATAGAGAACTTCTCCCTCCAAACAATAAGCTGAAATTAATTAAAATCATGACGTTGTTTTTGAATTGTGGTTCAATAGAAATATTTTTTTTAAAACAGAAGGAAAATATATTTAACGATAGGGATGAATAGGTGTTTGGCTGATACCAATATCTGATATGAACATTTTTGTCATGGTAGTTAACCAATATTTACAGATACTGGCTTTTTTAAAATTCCGTTTAAAACGATAAAACTCTGTACAAAATTAAAGTTAACGTTAGCAGTTTTAGCTTCCCACCACTGTTTGTGAACCTCTGGACGGTGGGTTTTCAAGTGACATATCAAGACATGACATATCACCTTGTCACTCTCCTCGCATTACTTTGACATTTCAAGTATTGCATATCGGCCCAGTTTTACTTATTGGACCGATATGATTGTAAAGTACTAATATCTGCTGATGCCAATATTAAACTGATATATCATGCATCCCTAAAAACTAATATACGTTACGTCACTCATAAACTAATGTTTTGTCGACAATCCTTTGAAGCGATCAGTGCAATCAGGCGTTTTCTGTAACTCTCCATCAGACTTTACACTTGTCAGCAGCAATTCTGGCCCACTGCTCATCAGCAAAGTGCTCTCATTGGTCCAGGACCTTTTTGTTTCTTTGTTTTTTTTTTTCAACACAATTAAATAAAAAACATTCTTATTTCATTAAATGATAATTTAGCAAGTTTTTATTCATTATAACTTTTTTCAGTTGAGAATTCTGCTTTTCTATAATGGAGGGGTCTGAATAATTTTGCAGATAATCGTAGGTGCCTTGTTACAACAGTGAACGAATTCCACCAAAAATCACTTCATTCTCCTTTATTCTCCATCGTATCTACCGCCATCAGTAATCTGGCACTTCCTGACTCTTCTTAAAACTTCCCTTCCCTTGGAAAAAACTAACTTCCGAACACAGACAGGCGATAACATCTGATGTCTTCTCACCTTTTTCACCTGTTTGAGGAAGTGGTATCCCAGAGCCAGTTTCTTATAAGCTGAGCCATAAGAGGCCTGCCAGGACTGGACGGTCTGGATGGCCAGGGACCGCAGCTTCCTGGCCACTTCTTTAGGAGGAGGGAGAGGCTGCTCGGAGTCGGTCTCTACTGTCAGCTCCAAGAACTCCTGCAGTAGGAGGACACACCATTAAATACCTGATGGCGTTAAGAATACATCCATGGACGGATCAATCCAGAAATCTTGTATCATGTTGGACTCTGAACTAAAAACTTAGGAACCAAATCAGCCTTTTACTACCTGAAGAATATACCCAGAAAAAGGAGACTGATGACTCAGCACAATCTAGAAAAATGTTGTCATCTTCTGTTTTCAGAAGTCTGGAATGGAGTTTTTACAGGTCTCTGAAAAAAAACCTGAGACACCTGCAGCTAAAGCAGAACGCTACTGCTCTTGTTCTCAAAAAGACCAGAAACTGGTGTCAGGAGATGGGTTGGGCTAAAAGAAATCACCTGTCCTCCTGGAATCAGATGCTGGGTGGGAGCAGGAATTAAATAATACCATAAGAGAGTAAGACCTTAGATGTACCTGGAAGTTGTCCACTAGCAGAGTCCGGAAGTGGTGGGATCTGGAGAAAAGCTCACTGGCTATCTGGAAGGCAGAAAATCGTATCTCAGCATGTTCCTGGTTTAACTGGGACATCACTGAGTGGTACACGTGGTTGATGCAGTCATTAGACATCCTGAAATAAAAACAGATGACAAAATAAACATGGATTAGACTGGTTTCAATAGCAGGAAGAACGAAGATACAATGGATTAATAAGGACACAACCAGTATCTGGGCATGACCAGAGAGCCACCAGTTTAACTGATAATAACTCAGTCACACAACTCTGCCTCCATCCACGAGCCATACTTGCAGATTTTCTTGAGTTCCTTCATTTTGTCTTGGTTGAGCTGAGGCTGTCCAGATGTGGTCAGCTCCTCCACCAGCACAGACAGCTGCTCCCTCTCAGACGTCTCCATCTCCAAGCTCTGACACGGACCACAACACGGTTATGATAAAACCAGCTGATCTGCGGCGAAGTTATTCATAGTTTACATAAAACTATCGATTTAAAAAAGTGGATTAAAATGATTAAACCGTTTAATCTGATAACATTCCTGAAGGTCGTTGTCTGAAAGATGCCACATTATAACCAAAACATTGAAAGAAGAACATGTCAGGTACAGAGACCGGGTTAAAAGCAGGGAATGCTAACAATGCATTAGCTTCTTACCAGCTGCCAGCTTGTTGTAAAACGTTAAAATGCTCCTGCCGTTACTTCCGGTAACATCTCCCGATGTTTGTTCATTCGGGATAAAGATCGATACACAAAGATAACAGCTATTTGGTCCCGTTTACAAAACAACGTCCGGTGATAATCACGTCATCATGCATTCAGCCAGACTTCCTGTAAAAACTACAATTTCCGGTTTGGTTTTCCAGAATGAAAGTCCTGCTCGTCCACGGGTAAAAGTGTTTTTGGCTTAAATCGGTGATGATAAAATGGGTTTTTGTCGTTCTCTTCACTCCATGTGAATTTCAGACGTGCGGGGAAGAGTCATACATTTTTCTTTTTAAAATTGTAATCATATTCACTTTCTAAACAATGTTACAACGTGTTTAACAGCAGTACAAAATGAATAAAAATATTAAAACAACTTTAGACAAAAAAGATTACAAGGAACCAGAAGCAGAATTAACTGAGCACTGATAAGGCTTTCTGGGAACAGTTATAATAACCACAGAAAAGATTTATTGATAGACTGATTGATATCTTTAATAATCAAACAAGAGGTAAAAACTGTGAATCATTTATTATATAACCAAACAAGAGACAAACATAAATAAAAAATATAAAAAAAATTAATATAAGTAATGAAGTTTGTAAGATGTAATGAGATAAATAAAGACTAAGCAAATAAAAGCTCTTTATTAAGCAATCAGTACAAATATAAGCAGATAGAAACACATTAGCTAAACATATACTTAATTATAAATGTTTAAAGCGGGAATGTCAATGTATAATATGATTAAAATATATTTGTTTCCAATAAATATATAAATTTCCAATAAATATCACTACATTCATTGTACTCTAAATATTGAAGTATTTTTACCTTTAAAATATCAGAAGGAGCAATGTTGGTTTAATTCAGCATTATAAGAAAAGAGACAAACAC
>JBBBVT010000007.1:2262192-2273750 GCA_037177035.1 Craterocephalus eyresii
CCCTGAACTCCAGTACTCACCGCTACCTGAACTCCAGTACTTGCCGATACCGATACCAGAATTTTAGGCAGTATCGGAGGCATTTCCGATACCGATACCAGTATCGGAACAACTCTAGTTATACTGAAAACCAGTGCCACGGGTCGGCCTGCTGCTGGTGGATCTGCTGGTCTTATAACTGGCGGCTGAAACCAGGACACGGAAGGTCCGATTCAGCCCGACTCCAAAACCAGATTTAACGTAAAGGACACAGGAGCTAACCAATAGATTTCTCATTTATTAGACCAGTGTCTCTGAGCAAAACGCCAGGACTACTCCGTCCCCATCCAACATCCGTTACTAACAGCAACCAGGACGCTTCGTTTCGTTTATCAGTTACAAAACAAACTGCACAGCGATAAAACTCCGTATTATCAGATTTCTGTCTTACTCAGCGAGGAAGACGATGCGCCTTCATCCACCACTCGAACATCTGCATCTGAAGAACACGAATTCATCCGAAGGTCTGATGATGAAGATTAAACCTTCATCTTGGCATCCTGGAGTTTCCCAGTAGAAATTTCCCAGTGAACTGCGTTACTGCCGTCATCCGCATATTCTTCCATGTTTCCGAACTGGACCATCGTCCTCCGCTCCCTTGAGAAGTTCCGTTAATCCTCTTCTGGACACAAACAGGCTTTAAGTTACCGGAAACCGGAACGACGCGTCATTGATCAGCCAATCAGGAGGGAGCACTTACCGAGAAAAAAGCGTCTTTTCTGTGAGCGGTCCAGTCCAGGAGGAGGCGGTAAAACCCATAGACTGTAAAAAGAACCCATAGTCTATGGTAAAACCACAGAGGAAAAGTCTCTGTTTCCTGTCACGTGAGCTATCGGATTGTTTGGGGTCGCGCGTCTTTCCTATTTGGCGGCAATTGTTGTCTGAGGACCGAACCGGTGAGTTGCAGAAGACGAAAAAGAAGAACTGGAGAAGATGAGCGGTTTTAAACACAATGGACAGAACTTCAGGTTGGGAAGGAAATCTTGTTTTATTAGATTATTTCTGCCCAGTTTGCTCAGGGGTTGCGTTGCAGACTTGAAAATTTACCAATTTCTGGTTCAGCATGCATGTTCTTTAAAGGTTCTGTAATTTACTGTCAGAATAGATAAAAGAGGAACTGTTTTTGCCCCATTATGTGCAAAGAGACTGGTTTATTTAACCGGTTAACTGTTTCTGTGATCCCCAAACATGATCATGATGATGGCAGATGGCGGGAGAAGAATCGGATCATCCAATTAACTTTCCTTCTCTGTGATACTGAGTTTATCCAGACCACTAACTTGCCTGTTTTAGTTGGATTAATAATCTGGGAGTCTTTTAATCTCAACATTAAAAAAGTTCCTGTTCCCTTTTAAAGAAAGCCGAAAGCTATGGTCCTCTGGGTTTAGTCAGACTGTAAACTGGTTTTAACAGCAAATTTACATATTATGTTAGTTTTTCTTTCGTTTTTTAGGAAACATTCTGATCAGTTTTAGTGTGTGTGATCTTCCAGGATATGATCGTGTTAAACTACCAAACGATTTCAGCCCACTGTATTGTGATTTCGCCCCAGCAGCAGCGGCCCGTCTCGGTGGTCCCACTGCAGGAAGAGGGGCAACGACGGCAGCCTTCGGAGCCATGGTGGAGCTGACGATGAGTGGGGAGCAGACAAACCCTCTGACGGCCGACACTCCAGGTTAAATCTCACAATATGTTCATTTTTCACTTAAAGCGCATTGACGTGACTTAAGGCGGCAATGCGGTGAAAGCTCTTTCTCTTGCTGCTCTAAAATTGGAATAAACGTTTAGCTGCTTTTAACCCCGGTTTATAACATTTAACTGCTGGTAGCATCTGTTATTAGCTGTTAAGCCCTTTTTAAATGTAAACTTTTAAAGTTTTATTTCGCTATTTGCTGTTATCAGCCGTTAGCTGCTAGCTTTTAAATATTGTTAGCTCCTGTTAGCCGCAGTTAGCATCTAGCTTTTAGCAGCGGTTAGCATCTATTAACTGTATACTAATTGTTGTTTTCAGTAGCTGTCAGCAGCTGTTCGATACTCTCCGAAGACGTGATATCATCGAGTGCATAATTCCACACAACAGCATGTGCATCGATTTGGAAGTTGTTTCTTAATCATAGCCTAAAAAAATTATTTCATTTATATGTGCAACTCAAGTTCACTGTAAAAAACTAAACAAAACAAAACATGATAAACGAATACTGAGAAAAGTAAAAAAAAAAAAAAGTAATAAATTATAGAAGAAGATCACTAAAAGACAGCTGTAGGGCCAATCCAGTCCCAGAAGTAAAGTGTATATTTCTATCTAAAAGGTGTAGTTTTTGTGCAAGTTTTAAGGGCAGAGAATTTAAATGTTTGATTTAAAATGGTAGAGGGGTCCAGAGACTGGGGAGTGAGCGCTGAATATGGCCCTGTGGTGAATAAATGAGCAGGTTGGATGTTGGAGGGGGAATTCAGGCTGGAAATGTTAAAATGGTCCCACTGCAAGAAGTTCAAAGGAAAACAGGGCTGAGGTTGTTATGGCTTGAGGGTGAAAAAGCATGATTTTCTAGATGAGACTGAATATCACTGCAGGACAGGCTTAATATGAAATTATGACTCATCGTTTTGTCCATTGTTTTACCACTTTGCTGCATCCAAACCCAAATCCTAACCCTGGTACAGATAGGGACAGTTGTCTCACTTAAGTTTGCAACAGTTAACCATAGAAAAGAGTGAGGACTTTACTATGCGGAGCTAAACTGAAATATGGTGGGCGTATTGTGCATGCAAGTTGATGATTAGGTAATCTGACTTTAATTTAACCAACAGTTTCCCAAAATAAATATATTTAGATGACTGAGAGAATTTTGGCTCCGTTGACAGCCGTCATTGTCTCCGTCTCGACAGCATGCCCTGCTTTCATTCTGCAACTTCAGCTAGTCAGTCTGAGGGCGCAAAACCCAAACGGCTTCTTTTACAGCCCATTAAGCTTTTTAATCCGACCCACCAAACTGGAAGAAATTATGTTAATGAACCTTGTAAATGTTTGTTTCCGCTGCAGTTCTTGTGTTTTGCCACATGATGGCGCACTCTATACATTGACATTTGTTGTGCAGATTTGTGTGGGAGTGGGAAGTTTCAACTGGAATGGCTTCCTGAAGTCGGATTTCCGACTGGGAAGGACCCTCACCAGCCCGACTTTGCGTTTGTCAAGATGTCTGTGCCCAATGTTTACATTGCAGAAGGACCTATTATATCACGTTTAATATTACTTCTGATCATTTTTCGATGCATTAAATTAGCCGTACATGTAGTGTGTTGTTGGAGATAAATGTATGGAGATACTGTTGGATTGTAATTCACTTTTTTCATGAACTATGAAGCCGCTGTCAGGTGTAACGAGATCCAAACCAGGCAAACATCTGTGCGGCACATTATAGTTTTTAAAGGGCTGTTTCCTTTCTGTAGATCTAGTAAAACAGCTGCTGCTACTTAGAAACACAGTTTGCAGGTCTGTTATTGTCGCTTTGCTAGTTTAAAACAACAATTGCCCTTGAGAAATGGCTTTAATGTTTAATTGTGAACTGGAATGCTTTCAACTCAGGCGTGACGTTATTCCCAGTTCCAACTTCCCAGCTGCGAGGTAAATGGAACGCAGCATAATAAAGGAAAGAACGTGAGACGACTGCTCGGCTATTGGCTGCTAACTTTATCAACAAACCACAGAAGATGCTAGCATCTTTTTGCCTGATCTACATGTGTGAACAGACATTCAGCACCATGAACAACAAAGCCAGCCACAGATCCCAGTTAACAGACCAATGCCTCAGATCCATCCTGAGAATCGCCACAACAAAACTAACTCAGACTTTGATGCGCTGCCTAAAAAGGGAGAGCAAAAACATTGTTCCCTCTAAAACTAGTAGAAAGACTGCGTTCACACTGCAGGTCTTGATGGTCAGTTGTGATTTACACTATTCATTTAGTGTGTGGGTGGGTGTGTGTGTGTGTGTGTGTGCGCGCGTGCGGGGGGGGGTTGATCAGTTTTATCAGTTAATTGGCCAACCCTACAAAGAAACAATCTCTTTTAAGCCGTAACACGACTACAATATCTTTTCCGCTCCACGATGGACACAAAGTTGTCAGCAGCTTCACCTCCCTGGCAGCGTGGGGAAAAAAAGGATAAAACTATTGCGATGCAGTGCTCTTTTCATCTGGTTGGTTGTCTAATGACTAGAAGACACGGGTTATTTCTGTTTTTTTTTTTTTGGGGTAAACACTCGTATTACTCAGCAGATTCGCTATCTTCCCTTCAGTGCGGTGTGCATGTGCATATGGCGTGCATAAATTACAAGAACCTTCCTTGTATCCTGCTGTTCTGTTGTAAAACACGTTGCTGCTGATACTTCTTGCAGCAGATGGACATCAGCTGTACTCGATGTATATCTGCTGGTGATGCACCAAAAAACCTTCATCAGTCTGAGTGAATCAGAAAAACTGTAGCTCACACGTACCCGTGTGACCACAACTGCCGTTGTCATGGCAACAGTGTGTTTATGCCCGTTGTGTTGCTCTGTAGCTTCACCACTCCAGAGAGCGGGGGTCCAGTTTCACGCTGCGGACGATCTGATTGGGGCAGCCACGTGGAGGAGGAAGAGGAGATGAGGAGGGACGTCCACAGAGACATGCAGCGGTAAAACTGTGTCCCAGATGTTCTGCTTGGTTTTCATGGCTCTCATAAGTTTGCACTGATGGTGTGTGTTCAGTTACAGGAGGAGGATCCTGGGCTCAGACGCCACCCAGAGGGAGAGGAGGACCTCCTCCGGATCATCTGGGAGGTATCCCTCTTTAATAATGTTTCTGTCCTGAGAGGCTTCCGTACATTAAAGCTTTTTTTTTTTTTTTAAATACAACCTGAACTCAAGACAAGTTGGCACATTCTTTAAATCTGAACAAAATGAAAGCTAAAAGATCTTCAAATCACATGAGCAGATATTTTATTCCCATCACAACATGCAGAACAGCGGCAGCCTAAGCAGAGATGCTTTGGCCAGATCTCAATCCTCCCCTCAGTCCTCTCCTCCTCGTTCATGAGAGAACAAAGGCGTGTCTCGATTCTCTTTCGGACCGAGGGGAGGGGCTGAATACCCCTTCCAGCGGAGGGTTTTCAGACGCAGACTTCATGGCAAAGGGGTAGGAGGAGCTTTAGACTTTTGAGCAAGAAACAAACATGGGGCCGAAAAACTTGTACAAAAGGTTGCCTTTTTGTAATAACATTAAAAATGATTTAACTGTTGTTAAAACCTTTTGATAAGGTAGAAGTTTACCCATGACGGCAAACATTGTCTTTTTCTCTGTTTCCCTTCGGGCAGGTCCAGCATTAATGCTGATTTAATAAAGATTTCATAATTTCAAGGGGGGATTTATACACAGAGTATAAAGCTCTACTTGATCAAGTAAATTTGCTCGGCACAAAACAGCAACCAGACAATCATTCTGATGCTACAATGCTGGTCAAGATGGGTAAAATACATAAATAATGCACCGTCTCACTGCCCTACGCATGTTGTGGAAATAAAAGTAGCGATGCTGTATTTGCATGAAGTTTTTTATTGGGGGACATTATATATATTTTATAACGATATGCAGAATTGTTATTTCTGTAAACAGCGAGCCATGATCCGAACGACCTCCTGATACGGTGCAGGTTAGACAGACTGAAAACACGAATGTTTGCCTTCACACTCTGTTTAAAGGCGAAGGCGTAGGGCTGAGGGGGAGAGCTGAGTGTCTCTGAATGTCGCGTGGGCGACGTGGCCGTGCCGTTCCGACGGCCTTGCCTTGTCTTCCTGCTGCAGATACAATCATCAGTCTGAGCGTGTGAACAGATGCTATAATCTGCCATGTGTCTGCTGCAGCTGTGACTCCAGAGAAGGAGACAACATGGAGACCGACGAAGCCGTGCTGCTGCGCCGACAAAAACAGATCAACTATGGAAAGAACACGCTGGCCTACGACCGATACATCCAGGAAGTACCAAAGTAGGTTGATCTGAAATAAAAGTCCACAGAGACAAAGTTCTGTCCAGCTAAAAGTGACTGGTTCTGTGTGCAGACACATGCGACAGCCTGGCGTTCACCCAAAGACTCCCAACAAGTTCAGGAAATACAGCCGGCGCTCCTGGGACCAGCAGATCAAGCTGTGGAAGGTCCGGCTGCACGCCTGGGACCCCCCAGCTGGCGACGGCCACGGAAAGTCCGCCGATGATGCGTAAGCCAACAGTGACCTTCAGAAACACCCAGATGTCGTGGCGCTGTTGGTGTAAGAGGATCATGTCTGTGTTCCAGTCTGGAGGAGCTGCAGCTGGGAGAGGTCATGGACATCGAGCTGGACTTCCCGACCTTGGAGGAGTCCCAGGATGCCTTCGGTTCTCTACACGCGCTCTCGGCCGAGGTGAGTTTAACCTGAGCTGTGTGAAGCTCGGCCTGAATGTGACCGGTTCTGAAGTGCTGCTGTGCTGCCTTCCAGGACCAGGACTGTGCCGGTACTCCCAACAAAGTCCAGAGGACGGAGAGCAGAGCAGATCCTGACATGAGGCTGCAGAAACAGCCTGCTGAGTCGCTCATCTGTTGACCCGCGCAGTCCGTGGCGGGACAGGCTGCCACTCCGACGGTCCAGTTCTTCTGAGGTTCAGGCCTTCACACCACCTCCAGCTCAGGGAGTCTTCCTCACAGCAGCTGTTTTAGTCGAGCTTCGTCCAGGACCCGCTGCTCTGATCACGCGTCCTCTTGGACCAGAACTTCCCATTTGTTCATGTTTGTTAGGTCTAAAAGTGAGAGACATTTCTGTGGTTCTGACCCAGTTCCTTCCAGGTGTTTTGGAGGAAGTCAGGTTTTACCAATCTGCAGTTACATTTGAGGAGTTTTCCTTCATCAGCTGCCAGATCTTTTTTTTTTATCTTTCTTTCATGTTGAAGATTTTCAAATAAAAAATGTCAAAGCAAAATGTGTTTTATTTCTTTATGACAGAAACTCAGTGATGGGATTAAAGAACTGGGTTAGAATTGCTCGACCCATAACTGCTCCTCATCCCATCTGTGATGATTGATTTGTTAAAGGGACACCGTGGAACATTTGACCCAAACATCAGCTTAATGTGATTTATAAGGTAAATTTATGGTGTTTTATGCTTGCCTGCACTGCAAGAGGGACGCCATCATTGTAACTGTGCAGGAGCGGATCCGTCTCTCATGGGACCTGGAGCGCTCTACAAACACAGGACTCTGCTTTTTGCTACTTTTCATTCTCTGAGCTAAAGGTTGTCATAGCTTATGTTAAAAAAAAAAGTGATAATGGAAGAAACAGGCTGTTGAATTTTGCAACAGTGGCCTGTGGAAAGTTACAGGTTTACCGACCCTAGTAACCAAAAGTTAGATAGTATCCCTTTAAAGTCCTGAACGTCTCGTCTGATGTAAGGTTATGATTTCCTCATTGATCTGACAGCAGCTGAGTTTCAAAAATTACCCATATGCTTTAATAAAAGCGTTTCACTCCATGGAGGACAAATGCCTGCCTTCCTGTCTGCGGTTACCATGGTGAATCCCTGGTATGATTGCTTATTATTGTGAACTCTGGTTAAAGATATTCAGAATTGACTGAATCAACTCAAAGTGAAGCCAGTTTCTTCTAAAACTCGGGTTTAGTTGAACCTCCTTCCTGGACCGGGCCGCTGTTGTTTTGTTGGGACGTTTTGCACGCGCGCATACCTCCAGTCCTGCAGGGGGCGTCGCAGCTCTTCCGGCTACATCAGGACCGGAAAGAGGGTCTTGCAGGTTCAGGTCAGATTGGATCAAACTTACGCCGTGCATGAGGACCTGGTTCTGGACTGGGAGGAACTAACTGAGGACCATGTTTCGGGTTTGTCTGAGAGGAGTTAAAGCCACGGTTCCGGTAAGACCCCGAACCTCCATTTTAGGGTTAGCTGGGTGTCATTCAGTGACCGCGGTCCGGTCCAAGGTGGTACTCTGTCAGCGGGGATTCAGGCCGGTCAGCCCGAACTCAGCTTCCCGCGGTGCCGACAGCAAACCCACCAGTTTGGGTGGTTAGTGTTACCAGCTAACCGGTTAGTTTGGCGGCGTTACCGGAGAGGTCACGGCGGAGCGTCCTCGCGCCGCTGGCCGCTGATTCGACACGGTGTCATAGAAACTGGATCTGGTCCGGTTCTGGCTTGACAGGAGAAACCAAGCCAAGGTTTTGTTCATGAGGAAATGAGAGACACGCTGATCGGGGCTCAGATGTCGCTGTCAGTCAGCATGTTGGTGTGAAGTTGGAGGTTCTGGTTCCTCAGACTCACTATGATCCAGATGCGTTTTTACTCATGTCTGATGTAAACATGTGAGCTTTTTCAAACCATCAGTCAGAAACTCCTCTGTAGTTTAACCATCTGGACTTCAGAAACAAACCGTTAAAAGGGTCCTGGTTCTGATGCACGCGGCTGAAAATATTAATTTTTACTCTGCAGAACTAAACATAAACAGTTATTTAATGTGTGACTCAAAGCTGTGTTTTATTCAAAGAAGCAGCATGGATAACTGGAGGATTTGGATAAAACAGAATCTGAGTAAATTTAGCTTCGACCCTAAGGAGGAAAACAAGGTGATACAGCTTTCAGACTGATATTTCACATGTTTTGTCAGTTTACTTGCTTATTGACAAAACATATATTAAGTCTAGTGATTTAAACTCCCAACAGATGCTGTTTTAACTCAGAGTACAATGTCCTCTCACCTTACATCCTGAATTTTTATTTTAGATCTAGATATAAACTAATCTTCATCACAAGAGGAAGATTGATCGGGAAATAACACGTCTGTTTGAACTCTGAAAAATCTTCTGCCTACATGAGCTACTATGTTAACAGACGGGCTTTGTGGAACAGAAAACCCAGAGTTTCCTCCTACTCAGGGTTAACGTACTACATAACCTGCTCCCTGGGAGAATTGATCTGGTCTTTTTCGTAGCAGAGGGGCTCATCGGTCAGTCTCAGCTACTCTGGTGTTGCTGAAACGAACGACGGGTGAGCTAGAGGGGAAACGATGAGGAGACCCCAAATGGTTTTACAGGTGGAGGCCACAGACCATTTCCCCATCCTCTGCCTTTCTGACTGGGTTTTGGTCACGTTTGCATTTAGCACATACATAAATGATTCGGCCCAGTGTATCGCCTCCGTGCTCCCCACACAGGAGACGTGGAGCCGGCCTCAGAAGAGCAGCAGCCCAGCAGCAAGATCACTAATGAGGTTTTTGTTCTCCGTAGAGGACCTGTGGCAGAACTCCTCTGACTGATCCAAGACTCAGGAGACTCTATTCCACAGGAGAGAGCAGGTAACGCACACTCAGACACACCATTGAGCGACCGATGAAGTCTATGAGCTGCTCTGATGTTTCTATGACTCCGTCTTCATCCCAGCGGCGGTGCAGCTAAAGTTGTGGCGGCCGGCCTGCTGACGGTCAGCGGCGGCGTGGGAGGAACCATCCTCTACGCTAAATGGGACCAGAAGTTCAGGGCGGCTGTGGAGAAGAACGTCCCGTACTCGGACAGCCTCCTGGGTCTCGCTCTGGGACCGGCTCCTCAGGATGCCGGGTTCCCCGTCAGGAAACAGGTGACGATGGGAAAATTCCTCCTCCTGAGCCGATCCTGTGATCTGCTGCAGCCAGATGTGCTGGATGTTCAGTCGAAGTAGCTGGTTTCTGAAATCCACTCCTTACTTTTTACACGAGAGAAGTTCCAGTTGTGGTTTCTTCTGGTTCCATCAGCAAAGAAACCTGCTTTCATCCTGCAGCTTTAGAAATCATTCAACCTCATTGTTACTGTCTTATTGCATTAAGAACAAGCATCCAACAATTAATTTAGTTTGATTTTGATTAAAAATATTCCAGAGACGAGAATAGATCAGATGAAACCAGTAATAATAGCACAATGTTTTCATGGCCGTGCAGACCTGCTTTAAATCCTCAGTCTGACCAGCATATTCCTGAACCCTTTCATGCATTTTTATAATCATCATTTTTGCCGCTTTGCTCAGAAGGAGCTGGTCCAGCCGCCGTCCATGATGGAAAAACAGATGAAGGCGACCAAAGTGAAGTCAGAAGAGAAAGTGAAGGGGAGTCCAGTTGAGGGGTCCAGTCCTGTTCCAGTACAAAGCATTGAGGGTAAGTCTCCAAAATGACTGATTTTTACAGCTATTTTACAGCTAAGTCTCCTCAGTGGGGCGACAGCTTCCCATCAGATCAGAGCGCTGTTCAGTGAAGCTGGATTAAAGGGAAACCTTGCCTGGCCCATTTAAGACAGTTATGGTTCATCGGTGTGGCTTATTTGAATGCCTGCCGAGTAACTGTGGTACTTTATCTCACAGAAGCAGCTTGCTCCTGGGCAGGCTAACGTTCAAGCTAAGCTTAGATGTGTCTCAAAAATAAAAGTTCCTCTGTGCTCTCACCACTCATGTCCTGGATAATATTAATGATAATTAAAGTTGTGATTGTATCACCACTTTCACTGACCAAAAAAAAAGCTTAGTAACAGTGCAACCAAAGAAACACTGTTAAATCTGGAAATATGAATAAAGTTCCCTGTTTTTCTCCATCGCAGCGTTTTTGGTTGTGAATGTAGAGAAACGCTGTATAAAAAGCCCCGGAAGCTGGGGGCTACGGGACTAAATATCCCGTTTCAAACATGTAATGTCTGGTCAGTTATGTAAGTAGAGACAGATGTGGTATCCACAGAAAGCCCAGAATCTCAGCTTAGAGCCATACAAACCATCTCTACGACCCCCAAACCCAGCCAAGGAAACAAACAATTACATAGGCAGGTAAACAGCAGCAGGTAAAGTCAGCAAAGATATATGTAAACACAAATTTTGGATCCTTGGGTCCACTTAACGGAATACAATCAGACAAACACTGAAAGCACACATCTCGAGGATTGCAAAAATATAAGTTTCCCCTTTTTGTGACCAAGATTCATCGAACATGAATCAAAAGAAGGTTGAATTTCTGCATCACGTTACACATCCTCATCATTTTTGCTACTTTTGCTGCTCCGCCTCCAAAACCACTGGGAGAAAACCGCATTTAGTAAACACTACATTTCTCAGGGTGCTTTGAGACTAGTTTCCTACCAGCAACACAATTCTCTGCCAGGTAACATGTGTTTGATTGAATTTAGACATGTGTCAATCATTCTGCATCACTGCTGATGATTGGTGTAAAAAGATGGAGTGTAAAAAGGATGAATCAGCATAATTCTACTGTAACTTTGTCATTTTTCTCTTAAGCTTTATGGAACTTTTTACAGAAATTGTCAACATGCTGAGTCATGGTTTCCTGGAGGTTTTCATCTACCACATCAAGTTTTGAAAGCTTTATAAATTATGGGATGCAAAAAATAATTATGTCCTCATAAAAGGATGACTACAATGTCAAAAAGTAATCAAATTAAGTTTAATTAAGTTTAGAGTCTATGTGGACTTCCTGACAACATATT
>JBBBVT010000007.1:2389789-2405940 GCA_037177035.1 Craterocephalus eyresii
AATTAGTCAGATGTTCTGTAATATCTCTGATTGCTGATTACATATTTGTTACCGGTTAAATAGGTGGAGCTGATGATGTGGACTAAGTTTAATACTGCAATCATGACTAGAGATTTAAAAAAAGTAATGAGCAGATTTTTTAAATTTTCTGTCTCAGAGCAGAAGGGTTTTCTCGAGTTTAATACAGAACATCTGACTAATTTATCTCCGAAATTAAATCAGTATCAGTCAGTTACGTCAGTTACCATGGAAAGCCACATCTGTTGAATCTGATGGGTAAGTGGTATTTAAAACTATCCTGACAGCAGAAAACATGAAATCACTTCAGCAGGAGGTCAGTTTATTTTTCCTCGGAGGAGGGGGGCAGTCGTGATAAGCTTGTCGTGCGTGCGTGTGAGACGCGTGTGTTCCCGACCAATGAGCGTGCAGCTCCTTGCTCTGCAGCGGTTGGCAGATTTGGCTTCATCCTCAGCGGACACAAAAGAAATCTAATTAAAACTTACTGGAGCTCATTATGAGGCTGCAGGTGCACGCGGGCCGCCGACAGTTAATCCCGCTCAATTAACACACGGCCCCGCGCACACTGACAATACAAGGCGTCGGCATCCAGTGCGCGCAAAAGAATAATAATAATGATGATGGTGATGATAAACAATGTTTTACTGTTGGTGAACTTTGGAGTTTAAATGACAACAAGTGTTAAGTTATAGCAGAGACGGTCGATGGTCGAAAATAACCATAAACAACCATTTGGGCTACTGATGCAACAACAATGGACCAAAATCATAATTGATTAGGCTACTATTATGACAGTATTATTTTGAGAATCTCATAAACCACCAGTTTAGTCGCGGGAGGATAATCTTCCTCCTCTCGTATTTTCTTTTTTTACCCTAGTCTTTTAGAGCTTTGCAGGTTTTTGTCCCAGCGTCCCCTGAGGATCTGTCCATCCTCCGCACGTGCGGGGACAAGCCCGCTGCAGCTGAACGTGTGTGGGTCTGAGGAGGAGGAAGGATTAAACCTCAGAAACAAAATGAGTCATAAAATGTTTCTGACAGAAAGTTTAATGAGTTTAGCTCCATTCTTTTTCATCTGAAACAGTTAATTTTCTAATGTCCCCGTTTACCTGTAAGCTAATATTTTCTATTAATTGGCTTGAACTAAGTTAATAGAACCTTTCCGGTTTTAACTGGATCACAACGAATTGGACTACATTGATTGGATTAAATTGAGTGCCTCGAGTTGACTTTGTGAATTGGAAATTAAGCAAAAATATTTGTTTATGAAGCCATGAAACAGTTTTACTAATATTTTCTTAACCAAAATATAAAAATCTGTTTTTTATCTAGCACATAGCCTGGATAGAAAGGCCTGTCGTTTCTCCAGAAAAATTAATTAAATAAATTAAATCAGATTATTGTGATAATTCAGACACAAACAACTGTTTAATAGAAACATTATAATTTTATTTTTTTTCGGTAGAAAAAAAATATTCCAGTAAATAGAATAAAAATCTCTTTATGTACAAAATACAGATCATGCAACAAAATAAATAAAACAATATTCTAACAGAGGAGGGTGATGAAGCTTGAGTGGAGGGGGGTGGGGGGGGGGCAGAATAATGAATGAGGGTTAGCTCCTTTCAGTCCTTTGTTGAAGCTGAAAACTCGATTTCCACGCTCAGTTTTCTGCTTCATCACTTTACAAATTGTAAAGTTGACTTTTCACCCCCGAGAAGAAGAAAAAAGGAAGAGGAGGAGAAGCTGTAAACCTGACTGTACCCTGCAGACTGAGGGGAAGAGGGGGAGTGCAAAAGCTGTCAGAAAGAATCAAAATTAAATATCTAATTTAATCTCCTCTCAGCAGAGAAAAGAGATCAGTAAGGCAAACTGTGGTTCTGTTCCACACACTAACTCTTTCTGTTAAGTGTTTACATGTCTGAGGTCTGTCACTCTGCGGGGCCACGGGAAGCCCTCAGTAGATGCCCTGCACGAAGCTGCGAAAGCCAAACAGCGTGTCCTGTTGCAGGTAGCTGTAGTCCTCCGCTGCGGCGGGGCTGCCCGGGCTGGAGGAATAAGCAGGGGACGAGGAGGACGAAGATACGCTGGAGCTCCACGAGAATGCGTCGCTGCCTGGGCTCGGCACTTCTCCGAGGCGAGAAGAGCTCAGCAGCGGAGGAGCGTCGCCGGTCTTTCCCGATTGCAGGTCGGCAATGCGGATGGTCTCGGATAGAGCCCAGATATAGTTATGCGCAAAGCGCAGAGTCTCGATTTTGGTGAGTTTGGTTTCGTCCGGGAAAGCCGGCAGGACGCCACGCAGCGCGTCCAGCGCGTCGTTCAGGTTGTGCATGCGGTTCCGCTCCCGGTCGTTGGCTTTCAAGCGCCGGTTCTTCTTCACCACTTGTACGGTGGCATCGCTTCGCGCACGCCCTCTGCGCCGCTTCTTCAGCGGCTGCTCTGGCTCCGGGGACGCAGAGCGCATGCTCCCGCGGGAATCTTCGTCGTCTGTGTTTGTGAAGAAGTCGCAGCTGTTGCTGTCGATGTCGGAATAGACGGAGTCCATATTCGGATTCGGTTCTGCGGAGAGAGGGGAGGAGCGGAAAGCACCTGTCACTCGCTGCATCGCGCACACTTTACTGCTATGGTTGCTGAGGTGTGTGAGCTTACCAGAAGAGTGCAGAAGTTTTCTTGCGCTCAGACCCAATAGCACCAAGGGTTTGGACAAACGGCACGCGACTCTGAGTCTTTCTGCTCCGGATCAGCTCGTGCGAGCCGGTGAGCCTGGCACACGACCGGCCTCAGTCCGCTTATATACTGTGGACGGACAATGACCGCCCCCCGCGCGCGCACATACACATTCACGCACACGAAGGATGAATGTTGCGGCAGGTCTGCCCCGTGCCGCCCGAGCTGCTCATTAACATAAAGACGCCTGCGGTGTCTGTTCGCCCTGCACAGAGAAGCGTGCCGGTAATCACGGCCAGCGAATCAGAAAAGGCAACCGGCCACGCGAGCGACATGCACGGAAAAGAACCCCAACCCAACAACCAGACAGAAAAAACAAACACACTTTTAGAAGTTCCATCAAAACATATAAAAGAAAGAAAGAAAGAAAGAAAGAAAGAAAGAAAGAAAGAAAGAAAGAAAGAAAGACCCATGAGACCCCCTAAACCCCCTGCCGGGCGGAGACACGCATCGGAGGATCCACCCTCCACCCAACCCATGCCTCCATCCTCCACAGACAGAGAAAGCTCTGCTCATCCTTCAGATCAACACAAAGAAGACAATAAATTAACAAACACAAGTTCCCCATTTACTGCGTTTGCGCGCGTGCATGGAAACAAAGTGCCTTCATCATGAAAATGAGTGTTGAATGAGTCATGAATGTTTCCATCAGAATTTTTGTAAGAGACAGAAGAATAATGGAGGAATCTGCGGGACAGAAATGAACCATCAGAAAAGTTTCTCTGACCATGGTTCAACGATTGTCTGAGCATCTATTATCAGTTCTCTGATGTTCAGTTATCTGCAATATGTATGAGTTGCACTATTTTGTTTTGTACTGCTCTTTTCTTCTTCTGAGACACCTAGAAAAAGCACCAAATTAACAAAGAAATAATAAAAATAAAGAAAGAAACCCTCACTATTTTATGTCTCAAGATTATAGTAGCTTAAACATGTAATATGTTTTAATATTCTATTGGCCTAATGCGCGTTCTTGAGCTTTGTTTTATTACATTCTTATATTACTATATGCTATTGTGTTTTATTTAGGATATCTGAATAATCCCAATTTGTCCGATTATTTTACTATTTTAAAAAGTTTTTTAAAATGTTAAATTAATTCATTTTTGTCAATGTATGTTACAAAAATATATAATATGTAATTTTATAAGCATTTCTTTCAAGTGTTGATTTTCCTGTTCATATTGTCTTTGCAATAACTATTACATATTAATGTACAGTACAATCATGATTTTCTTTCACGGCACAAGAAGTATTTATGAAAAATTTTCAATAACTACAAGTGTTGAAAATGTTTGTCCCCTGCCTTATTGTTGAATTATGACAAATGACCTTAAGTTATTTAAGATTTATTCCTGCTCTCTCTGGTCATATGTTTTGTTTTTGGACTAAAAACCTGACAAAAACTCCTTTATTTCATTAAACATCCAAATTAAAATGATGGAAACATCGGGTAAAACAACAACAGAATGATGACCAGAAGCTTCAGCTCTTCTTTCCTTCCTGAAGTCAGCTTTTGGTCTTCAGGCTGCAGGAAACCACCCCCCCCCCCCCCCAACCAACACACACACACACACACATGCGCACAAAGTGTTTTTTAAAGACATCTTTATGAGACAGGCATACAATTTTCCATTAATTATTGTATTTATTCAGTTTGCAGCTCAGTGGAGAAAAAGCAGAGACCTGCAGAGTCTTTCTAATGCTTTATTCTGCAGGGAGGGGTATATAGGAAGGGTGGGGAGTGGGGGTCATTTATAAATAATTACACAATGTTTAGAGTCTTCAGGCATGTATAATATATCAAAGCGATTATAAGGTGAATTGTTCCATTGTGGCAGTCCGCCCTGCACTTCTTTTCACTCCTCTCCTGGTTTGTCTTCCATCCAAATTCAGCTCCTCTGGCCTTTTGTGCTGCTTTCTTTCTGCCTCAGCCACTCTATTGGTAGTATTCTTATTCAAATGGGTCTCAGCGGGGACAAAACCAAACCCAGGCTGCACACAAATCATCTCTGCCCTGGCTGCAGGGCCGACACAAGCCTGGCTGAGGCCCTGACGACCAGCGTACAAATCCTAAATCCTGTTTCACTCTAAGAGGATCAGCTGCACTTTAAAACACACTCTGACACAGGCAACGCTCCGGGCTGATTCTTTCCTGAAGTCCCAGTTTCAGAAAGACCTTCAGGGTGTCAGGTTTCAGGTCTGTGAACTCATGTGTCGAGTTGAAGATGAGAGAAAGAAAAATTAGTTGTGAAATGGCCTCCTCAGGTGGAAGGGGGTCTAAGAAGAATTCCGTTTTCAGTCATGAACAATTTCCCCAGTTTGATGAAATCCAAAACCCACTTCAGCAGAAACAATAAAAAAGTTTGAAAAATGAAACATACTCACCAAATGAAACTGTAAAACATCACTCTTTGATGTCTTAAAAAAATAAACTTTTTGTCTTTGCAGACAGATTTGACTGATTCAAAGTTAATGGAGTTCTGTTAACTTTAACAAACTTACATCAGTAAGACTGAGGTAACACGTTTATGTATGTCTTCTCTTTTTTAATTTTTGTTAAGCCATCACACCTGTTGTACATCCTGATTTCTGCTGCTTGCTGTGTGGGAGAAATGTTTAAAAAAACAAGAAGTTCTGCAGAAGAAATGTGAGGGCAATTTTTTTTCCAGTGATCTAAATTAATCATTAAAACAAATTATTTACACTTAACAGGTTTAATTAAAACTTTGAAAATGCTTCTGAGTAAACCAGATATGTGAAAAGATGATGTTCTTGTACGTGCTTTCCCGGTTTAATTTCCGTGTTGCTTTCTCAGTAGTGACATGCTAAACTAAAGGAGGTTGTGGAACTCTATTTACCTCAGAATTCACCGCAACGAATGAAGCGTTAGGGTTCTACAAGTTGCCTATTTCAACCTTTGGGGCACATTTACTCTCGTTTTCAGAGCTCAAACTACAAAGAACATTTTTTAATGTGGCAATACAACTCAGAGAATGTTGGAGGCTGTTCTTATCAGGCTAATGTTAGCTGAATATTCTGGCTGGATCAGCTGTTTCCTCTGTAACCCAAATTATTCGTTTGGGTATATAATCACATATGATTGGCTGGATATGATTTGTGGATTGTAGTCCTAAATGAGAACTTCAAGATCAAGCTATACAAATCTTGTTGTGGAGACAGTGAGGTTTAGCAAACCCAAGCCGTTCTGACTGTTAGAGACCTGAGCCGATCTGGATCTTAATCTTAAAACCAGATCTTCTTGGCTGGGGTCTCTATCAGCCAGATGGGCTTGGGTTTATTAACAACCAGATCTGCTGGAGTCTCTAAACATCATAATTTCTACCAGGAGATTTGTTCGCCAGATCTTGTAATTGTCATTAAAGGAGAACTTCGGTATATTTCAACCTGTACCTATGTTGTAGCATGCTATGTGATCATTTACTCACCCAGACAGTTGTGGTGCAACTCAAACTCCATCAGAAAATATTTATGTGAACATGCGATCAGCATAAATTCATGTAATGGGAGCGATATAGCAATCGTTGCTTGCCCACTAAATAAGGCCTTATCTGCCACAAAACGCCTTCGTTTTACCAATGTGTTGTTAGCAAATGCTAGTCGGATTTACTGTACTTCGTACAGTAAAACAGTCCGCTACAATCTATTTTTACAACTTGTAAATACACAAACACGAACCATGTTGCTATTATCTTAGCAAATAGCGAACTGTCCTACAGTACAGAGTGATCTATGAGGGAATATTACCCTCAGAATCTTGGCTTTTTCCAATCGTTGCTTCTCATTTGAAGTTCTCCTTTAAGTAGGCTAAATGTTGTCGGTTTTTTTAAACACAAGAAAACATAGTGGCACATTTATGCTCGACGCAGATGACGGAAGCTCAGTTTCGCCCGTCTTATGTGCATATTTGGTGCGTTTCCAGGCTCCTTGCTCATCCGTCATTCAACACCGAAGATGTAGTAATACCACCGGAAACCGCGGGGTCAGTGTTGAGCATAGTGGAGCAGAAACAAACCAGGGAAGAATAAGAAGATAAACGGGAGGAAGAAAACCATGGAGAGAATGGAGACGGCGAAAGACCTTAGAAGTTGAACAAGCTTTTGAAATAAGGCTCTACAAGTGTTCAGGGTGTGTTGGTGGTTAGAAACAACTTTATGGCAGGGCGTTTTTATGCCGCCAACCGGCGTCTGAAACTAACGTAGTATCGCGGACTTTATAATAAACTAAGAACTTCGGCTTAGCGGAGGTTAGCCGTAGCAACAGAAAGGACGCATGGAAGTATGAAGGCCCATTTATGCTCGATGCAGATGACGGATACGCAGACACACGAAAGGTTTCGTCCGTCTTCTGCGTCAATTATGTGCGTATTGGTGTGTTTTCAGGCTCCTTGTGCATCCGTCATTGGAGTTGTAGCAGCTGTAGCAACAGAAATGACGCATGGAAGTATGAAGGCAAATGAAGAAGCATGAAGACGCTTGGAACTGACGCCCCTTTTTATGTCCGTCAGGGAGCATAAATGGGCCTTAAGGGATCCTACTAAATGCTGACATACGCTAAAAGGTCCGCCTGACGCAGTGGTGCTGTTTTCTGATCAGCCCAGGGCTTGGCCCGCCCAGATTGGTCCTGCGCATGGGTGTTCTTGAATACTTCCCAAGATGCTTTGGGACCCCCTCTAGTGTCCTTGTTGCACCATGAGATAAGTGTATATGTGATTTCATCAGGACCCCCCTCCATTGTGTATTAATGCCGTTACTCAAATTCTACACTTTTAGTCTCAAAAATTAGTTATGATGAGGCCCAGCACTTCGAAAAGGAGTGAAATACCTTAATAGAAAACTGACATTTTTCCATGCTAACACTTGCAGGATAAACTAAGTTAAACCTGCCAAGCTCGTCTACCAAGGGGGTGATCATGGTTTTGTGATGCAGTATGTGACGTGATTTCCTCTGCATATGCGTGTAACTTCACAGCCATGTATCTTTCACACTGAGTGTGCTAAAATAAAATGAGACCGATCACATGAAGAAAATTTGCTTTTTGGTTTTAAAAATCTGATATGAGAAATAAAACCAGCAATGTGAATGTAGCCAAACTTTTCATTGTCCTTCTGAGCTGTATTTGTAAATTGTTGATTTCATCTGTTTGCATAATTCAGAGCTCACACAAAAAGCAGAACTCAGGTATGCAGAACACAAGGAGTTGGGGTTCCTCAACCACCTCAAGAGACTCTGAATGATGGGGATTCCTGAGGATCCACCATGATACAGAGTGCTCCCAAAAATATTATCTCTGCAGGTCCAGATTTTTGTCTTCTATTTTTGGACTTTCTTTCTCACCTGCTTCTTCTCCTCAAATCCAGGCTCTTCTTTTATTTGCCTTCTTCTTATCTTCTTTTTCACCTACTTATTCTTATGTATTCTCTTTTTGATTGCCTTCTTCCTCCTCTTCCTTTTCTTCCTCTCTGTTTTTGTTCTTTGCCCTCCCAGCTTCCCCTTCCTCGTCTTCACACTTTAGTCTTCATTTTTTTCTGGCTTCTTCTTTCTCTTCTTTGCTTTTTTCTTCTAAATGTCTTCTTCCACTCACTTGTAATCCCTGCCTTTGTTCAGTCCTCTCCCATTTTCTCATTCCTCATTTTGTTCTTTTTGTCTCCTTCCTTCTCGTCCTTTTTGTTTACTTTTTTTGTCTAATTCTTCTTTCTTGTCTTCTTTTTGATCCATCTTTCTAACCTACTAGGCCTCTTTTCTTCAGCATCTTCTGTGAACTTCTTTTCATAAACGTCCTCTTCATCTTCCTCCTCTTTTTTACCTGCTTAGTTTTTTGTCTTATCCTATTTCCTTCACATCTTCCTCTTATTTTATTTGCTTTGTGTCCCTGTCTTTTCACCTAAATTATCTTCTTCTGTTTCTTCTTATTCTTCCTCTTCTTCTTCTTCTCCCTGTTTTGTGCCTGTTGGCACTCCAGTCTGACTTCATGAAGCAGAACAGGTCCAAACCACGTCTTCATTCTTCAAAAAAAAAAAAAGGGCTCTAAGAGCCTCTGACAGGTGAAGGTTAATGGATGTAAAATGTTTTTTTGTTTGTTTCTTAAAAGCAGAGGTTCTGAGCACAAATGCTTCTCATTTGAAATCCCCAACATGTTTATCTTTTTGTTTTCAGTTTGTAATCATCTTTCTTAATTTCATTTTTTCCTTTTTTGCTTTTGAAAACATTTTTATATTTGATGGTTTTATTCCTGTTTCCTTCTTTTTCCCTTTTCTGTGTAATTGATTTTCTTCCCTTCTTCCTTCAGTCTTCACCCGGCTTTGTTTTCCTGACTTCTTTTTACACTGTCTTTCCGCAACCCTGCTTTAGAATAAATGGGTATAGAAAATGGATTGATGGAAATTCTGCCTTTTCTTTCCTTTTGTTCCCATTCGTTTTTCTTTGCTGTTCTTATTTTGGTCTTATTTCTTTTTTTGTGATATTTTTGGTTGACTTCGCTGTTGAAAATGAGTCAAATTTATTCTAAATTTAGTCTCATAATCCTCTGATTTTAGTTTCTCTAAAGTAAATCCACAAATACCCTCAGACATGATGATGCAGGGAGGCAGTTTGACCCCCACCCCCCTCCCCACCGCCACCATCTTCCTCCTCTTTCTCCTCCTCCTTGTCCTCCTCCTCCTAGCCTTCAGCCCTTCAGCTTTCAGATGCAAACGAAGTAGCCATATGGAGAGGAGGTGTCTCTGCTCTGGCCCTCCTAAAGATTCAGATTGTATGACAAATCACGTCCAGGACCGCTCTGCCTCCTCCGCCCAGCCTTTACCCTGGCCTCCGCCAACCCCCTCCCCAACAACAGCTTCATCAGGCTGAAAGAAGACAGTTTCTGGAGCTTTGTCCAGTCAGGACTCCCTGCTCCATCTCTCCTGCTCAATTACTTCTTTGTTGCAGTGAATTCAACTTATGGACTCCAAACCATATGGCATACTATCTCAGTCTCTCTCAAGCACCACCACTCAGACATCTGACTGTGATGCTTTACAGTTGTCTGTCTTTTCATTTTCTTTAATCAACAAGATTTCATCCTGTTGTCAGTTCAGATTGTTGCACATGTTTCTTCCCTGAGGTCCAGTGGTCCGTCTCTGATTGAACTACACATCAAAGAGAATCTGACATGTTGCTCAGAATGAATACTTGACAAGGTAGAAAGCGGGTAGGTCTCTATCTATCTCTATTCAACCTATTCAAGGTTGAATAATTCCTACTCAGATGTTCCTCATTGAGCTGTAATTTCTCAAAACTTCCATCTTTGTGTGAAACCAGTGAAATTTTTATAAAGCAGAATTAAAGCTGTTTATTCCCCAATTTCTTTTCTCTATAATCCTCACAAATGAGTTTTTTAACCAAACTCAATTTTGTCAACAAGCATTGACATTTTTTTAAATGCACAAAGCATAAACCTGTTAATTAATTTGAACTTTTATTAAACAGAATTATCTTAATATTCCTAATTTATTCAGAAAACAGAACCAGATGTAAAACCTGCACCAGCAACACTGGATTGTTGTGTTTCTACAGTGTTCCATCAGCTGAGACTTTTTTTGTTTTTGTTTTCTAGAGGGATCTGTGTCCATTCCTGCTTAATCCCAGATTCTATCGGCACTACAGTCTGCAATCATTGTTATCTGATTCTCCTCTTCATGATTCTCAAACGCTGTTGGAAGTTGTTCAGACATCATGCTGGAATAACCACAGACCTCCTAGGAACAGGTGTAATTTTGATGGGAGCATATGTCTCTCCAGAACTTTGATGAAGTCTTCCATGGACACAAATGTCCTCCATACCATCACAGCTTTCTCTGATATCATCCTGGATGATTTTTCTTATCTTTGGAACGTCTGAGCAGACGATGGTTTGGCCCCCGAAACCAGTTGAAATATAGATAATCTGTCCAAAGGACAACTGTCTACTGTCTTTCTGTCCATCTGAGCTGGTGTCCAGAGAATTTGGTGTTGTTTCTGCTCAGAGTTCACATGTTTTCCTCCAGTTCCAGATTCTAGTCCTCTTGAATCCATGAGTATTGATCATGGTGTCATGATGGTGTCTGTCCTTGTCCTTTCCACTGAGATGTCTCCAGGCTCCCTGAATCTTTCCTAACATTTTGTTGATGCTGAAAGACCAAAGTTCTTTACATTGAGAAATATTTGTTGGATATTGATGAGTCTCTGATGGAGTTTGGACCAAAGAGGTGATCCACAACCCATTATTACAGAGAGACTAAACCTTTGTTGGCGCTGCTTTTATACCCAACCCTGACACCCTCAACAGTTAATCTGCTGTTGGAGAATCTTCCTGAATCATGTTACAGGATAACTTTGAATTTTGAACAACTTCGGGTATGTTGCTGCAGTAGATTCATGAAGTTGGTCAGATAACAAAACTGGAAAGGATTTCTTGGGAAAAATTGCAAAAAAATAATTAAATCTAAATAACTCAAATCTTATATTGTATTTGGAAAATTCTCAAACTTTTGGAAAATGAGGTTTGAGATATTTGAGTTGACCAGTGTCTTCATCATATCAGTGGAGGTCATCTTTTATCCTTCCAATTTTCCTTCTGAACCAGAATCCAAAAGAAGCGGCTTGATGTAGAAATATTGTTGGCTTTGAACTGAATACGAAGTAACAGAGAAATTTGTTTCTACAGGACTCATAAACACATAAAGCCCAATGATTTTATTTAAAAAATGACTAATTTATCAGCTGCTTTCTCAAGATTAGAATGGATAAATCTTATTGTTTTCTTTTTCAGGGTAAAACAATTAGGAGATGAAACTAAACTTCTTTTAGAAGCTTTACTTTAGAAGCGTTTTGTCCTTTTCTCTAGAAACTGTCCACTTCAGTCTACATCAATAAATGCCTCCTCCTCCTTTTCCTCTCTCCGCTCCTTCATCACTCCCCAGCACACAAACACAAAGCATGTTCAAATACAGTTCATTGTCCTATCCGTCTGCTGTTATCGATATCTTCCCTGTCTTCACGGCGTCTGCTGCTTCAGGAAGGTTTTAATGTGAAGGAACGTCTCGGCAGCAGCAGCCTCCATCAATCTGCGAACAGTTTCCTTTCACTTGTCTGTGGCTGTTTGCTCAGGGTGATAATTTACCTCCAGTTTACCCCACATTAGCAGCCACAAAGGCAACGGTTTGGATTTATTTTCGCCCATCCAAAGCCATGGCAACGCCATGACCAGAAAACAAACACCTGAAAGAGTTGTCACTGTCCGGACACCAACTCATCACTGGGCTGTTAGCAGGATATTTTCACTTCAGCTTCAATCACTGTGGAAAATAAAGAGCTCAGACAGCCTGATGCTGCTCCTCTTCCTGTTCTGGTAAAGGAGCGTCTCATTCAGTCTGTTTGGAAAGTTTCTTCACTGAACGGGACGGCTCAGTGGACCTGGAGTTGTTAATTCTCAGTTGGTTATAGAGGAGCAGATGAAGGAGGTTGTTTCTTCCTGAGGCTGATGATGGAGGGAGATGAAGAGCTCTGACCAGTGTTCCTTTAAAAGTAGAAGATAAAACTTTAGTTTGCAAACATCTTCATACACAAAGAAACACTGTCAGGAACACTGTCTGAGCACCGAGTAGTCAAGTTTGCATTCTCAGCCTGTGCAGAACTAATCCAGTAATCCCTACCCTCCTCTTCCTCAGCCATGCTGCAATAATGTGGTTGTTAATCGTCTTATTGTTATTGTTATTGTGATTTGCTTTTTTAGCCCTCATAGCCAGCTAAAGGTTTTAGTTGCTTATATTTTCACAACAGAAGAGAATAAATTATTTTCAAAATAAATCAAAGGAAGCACAGATTTGTATGACAGCCTAATTTAATCAACTAAAAATATATTTAGGAAAGATTATTCAAATAATTGAGATTAGCAGGATAAAATCAATGAATGTTTTTGAATGTTGGTTTCAGTAAATGTTGGATTATTAACCCAGCCTTAGTCATGGCAGCACAGACAAGACTGATGTTTATAGTAAAGGGGGATAAAGGAAGGAATTATTCCTTTTATGTGCAAAGTCAGGACTTTTGTAGCTGGGCTGTGTTTGACTGACTGTTTTACACTGCATCACGTCAACATACTTAGTGACTTGTGACCTGACAGGAAGTCAGCTGATCCAACAATTAAACCACACAAATAAGAGAATTTATGCAAAGATCCCAAACTATGGTATTTCCTAAAAATATATATAAACATTTTGACAGAATAGGCCCATCTAAAAACGTTTTATGAAGAAAAAAGGTTTTTATTGGAGTTTATGAAATTGCACTTAGGTCCCTTTATTCATTTATATTTATTCATTCATTCTTCTTTCCATCCATTCATCAATCCACCCATCCATCTTCTTGTGCTTATCTGGGTTCGGGTCAAGGAACCAGCAGCCTGTTCAGGGAAGCCTAGACTTCTCTCCCCGAATGTTCCATTAATCCATTGGTAAACTTTATTCTTAAATGGGCATACAATATTTATATTCGCTAACACAAGCTAAGGCGATTGTCTAGTGTCAGACACTGTCAAGGTATTACTGAAAACACGCTGAGACCGTTTACATGTTGACTTGTTATCATCTCCACTGACTCTGTCCTGCCCAGGGTGAGCTTCTTGTAATTTAGCAAGAATTTTTACTGTAGGGGCCGTGGTGAAGTATCAGGTGTAGTGGACATGTTAATAAGGACTTTCTCTTGAGTTTGCATGTTCTGCCCGTGTATGTGTGAGTTCTCACAGGGTACTTCAGCCTCCTCACAGTCCAAAAACTGGATACTCTAAAGTCTCCCTAGGAGTGAGTGTATGTTTGAATGGTTGAGTGTTAGTTGTTGGCCCTGCAATAGACTGACAACCTGGACATTTTTTAAAATATGGAAGAAATTTATGGAAGGTTTCTATGAATCTCTGAATATACCTCTGTAATGTAGAATTGTCAAAGGTTTCCTCTGTAATCCTTGTTCATGTGGTTCTATCATTCTGTCATTCTGGATATGAATGAAGGTTTTTCTGGAGATCCTTTGGACATCTTTTATCTTAGAGTTTCATGGAAGCGGATTTTAGACTTTATCATCATTACATTCTGCAGACATCACCTGATAATGTCATTACTTTTTATGAGGGCTGGGACAATTGCTTTCCCTCCGATTCGATTCTTTTATGATCTTTTGGGTACCGATTATATTTAAATTGCGATTCTTTGACAAAAAATTTGACAAAAAATCTTTTTGTTTTTTTAAATTTCAATTAGGAAAAAACAGCAGAGTAGCCTGGCCACCATTCTACTGCTGCAATGGTAAAAAAGATAAATAGAATAATAATGAAAATGAAATGAAATATTAGAAATATATTTTAAAAAATTGTTGAATTTATTCAAAAAATACTTTTGAAAAAAAAACATCTATTTAAAATTGTGAAACAAAAAATGATATTTGATGATAAAAATATTTGATTTTGCTTCCCACCCCTACTTTTATCCTCATTATTAGCTGTCAATTTCCAATTTTTTTCTTAAAATGGTTTCAGCCTGAAAGGACAAAAAGGATGATCATGAACAAATTAAATTGATGAGAAAAATCATTATGATTTATTAATCTTGTAGGGGCTAAAAGCGAAAATTCTTTGTGAAGAACTGTGTGTATTTCATCTTGAGTTTAGCGTTACGTCCCACAGCGCCTCTGTGTGTTGATCTCCAGCTCTGTGTTTACTACTCGGTCCGGCCACACATCCATCTACATCCATGTACGACTACGCGCACACGCACCCCCGTCATTATACATGGGTTTCATGTGACGTCACTGCTTTTCAACGACCCCATCTTTAGGACTGACTGGGACCGTAAGTCATGGATCTGTTAGGTTGGCTGCTGTGGAGTCGGTTGAGATAATTACAAATTTTTAAAAAAAAACATCCCAAAATACTTGCTGCCATAAAAAGCTATTCATTTCGGGTTTTATGCACGTAACTTAGCATTCGAAAGTCTTGTTTTGGGCCCCTGATCAGCAAGGTGGTGTTCGACTGATGTTCCGGGATATCATCTATGCCCTGTCCTAAGGGTGGGGTAGACTCCTGTCCCTTGTATGTTGCCAAAACCATACTCTAACATTGCATTATAGAGTGCCAGACTGATTAGAGTCCAACAGAGTATTTATTACAGAAGTTAGGTTACACGGCACTAACTAGCAGGTTGGGGGACGGCTGAGGAGAGCTCCTCTCTTCTTCCCTCCCCAGTAATTTATAGCATATTAAACTCCTCCTCTCCAAACCTCATGACCTTTGGCTTATTGGTTATTTTCCACAACAAAAGGCAACAGTCTTAATATTTAAGATTAAAAACAGTTGCGATCAATATAGTTAGTTCAAAATATTGTTATTATATTGTTATCAAGTTAGAGTCAATTACTAATTAGGGTTAGTATGGTTCCATCCTCCTGCACTGTGATCCAGGGGTCTGTTTGTGACTTAGACTGAATGTTTCACCTGCAGTTAGCAGCATCCGCCCACTGACTGTAAGTGATTTGCCGGGGTAGGGCGATGGATTTATGAATTAGTAGATGTAGGCAAAAGACAAAGTTGGCAAATGTTTGACAGATTTCAGATTTCAGAGGACTCAGTAATTCATATAATATTAGATAGGGATCAAATCCTAAAATAGCCTTCTGTTTTTCCCCAAATAGAGTTATTTTTCTCTCTTGCAGAGATGCGCGACAGCCATCATCCCCTGGGACCAGTTGATGTCCTAAAGATGTCGGCCGAAAGCAAATCGTGACGTCAGTAAAACCCATCTATAAAGAGGCGCCACAGGGTGGAGTTACTACGCAACGCAAGCACTCAAGATGGCAGAGTAGTTGTGGGAAGCGTCCAACCGAAGATGACGAGGAGCCAGTATTACCTCAAAGAAAACAACAGTCAGCCTAAAAAAAGTTGTCTGACAAAGAAAGGGACAAAACCCAGATAGATATTGGTTTGGCATTCCCAAGGTGGAGAGAGCTGCAAGACTGAAAAGGATTCCAGTTTGTATCTGACCTCGCTCTTTTTCTGGTTTGTGCCTCGCGGAGCGGATTCCACCCTTTCCATGTCACTTTTTTCAACCAAAAGGTGGTAACCACTCGCAACCTGCCTCTGCAGACAGGCTGCTGCTTCTGCTCATATTTGCATTAGTTTTAGAAAATACAAGGGGAATTATATTGTGCTATAGGGCTACATAATTTTAAACATGCTCTCTGTTTAAAAATAAAATAAAACTGTATGAGGCGAAGAGGAGTTTTTCCCTTTTTTTTTAAAGAGGGGCGTGGTTTCCTGTTGGGGGAGAGGTAGGGATAGGCATGGATTATCACAGGCTTTTTGGTACAGAGACAGCTCTACAG
>JBBBVT010000007.1:2425030-2436991 GCA_037177035.1 Craterocephalus eyresii
CCCAGTTCTGAGGATCTTAACTACCGATTTTCCACCAATGAAGAGTTAGTGCTGGTGCCAGAGCCAGTACTGTGCTGATGCCTTCAAAGAACCGGTTTTGTTTTCCACTGAAAGAGCTAGCAGTGCTGCGTCATGACATCATTTTTATTCAAGGCACTGCATGTTTGCTTTGCTGGCCGGTCTCCAACAACAGAATATAATATATAATGCTGATTTTGGGGATTGCAAGTTCCCCGCTGCTTCCCAGGTTCTAATCTGGTCCCGTAAATCTTCTTTAAACCGACAGCTGGCCGATGCTACGTTTGTAGCGGCTGCAGAATCTTCCCCTGGTTCCCCCTGCTCAAAGACAAGCTTTTTCAGGGGGTTCCCGAACAGTTTATTTTAGATTTCTGCAGAAGACTGGCCCCAGGAAAGAGTTGGTGGCACAATATAACCAGTTTTAAAAACCAGGAGCTGGTGCTTGGGTGGTTGAAAACATAAGAACTGGTGCCAAGTCTGGCTCTGGCTCCGAACAGCACTGGAGTCAGCTTGCTCGAAAAGGGGCCTTTGTGAATATGTGGCCTATGCAGTTTTATCCTTTGTCACAGAAGCTTTCTGTCATTTCTTTTAAGTAATCTTTAGGAATAGTTCTCCAGATGTCCTAAAGGACTTTCCAAAGCTCTCTGTATGTTTTACCTTTTGTTTCTATTCATTGTCCAGATGATCCCACACTGGTCGTAATGTTGAGGTTTGGGCTGTGGGAAGGATATATTCTCCATCAGACTTTTTGGCAATGATTTTCAGTTCAACTTCGGGCCAACAGTAGATGGAGAAACTGAAGGTGCAGATGCATCTCTTGGGTCCTGGTTCAGGTCTTTGCCGGATTTGTTCACATCATTTCAGGACATCCCTTCCAGGTCCTGATCATCTGCTGCAGATTGTTTATTTGTCCTGATTCTGATTCTTGTTCTGTTGTCCTCTACTTGTCCAGTTTTCTGAGATGATTTAACGACAGACTACTCACCATGCAAATATATGCCAAGAGTCCACCTAACTGCTCTTTAGAAATTTTTTTTGTTGCTTATATCTCATGTTATGTAAAAGTGTTATTGTTGCTGTTTTTTCAGAGATATGCTTTTTGAAACATATCACTTGCTTAAAGACTTTACGTTCCATCCATATTCTGATATTGGGAAATGTTCCGGATAGGTCAATCGTCAGAACGGGATAGGATGTTTGTGTAGTAACCAGTCCGGAACATTTCTTGTCCATTCCGTCAAAATGGTGTGCTGAAATATTTCTGCTCTGATGATATGGGGTGGTAGCCTGTAAATGTCCGCTACAGCTCCGAGATAGAAGACTGGAATGTTTGGCTTAATGCAAATGGTATAAAAGAAAAAATTACTGCTTTTCAAATTCAATCTGTTTTCCACATCATGGAAATCGTTAGTCGTGCCATTTCTCTGCCTGAATGATTAATTAGTCCAAGTGAAGTGGTATATCAGTGAGAGTGACACATTCCTCTGAAAATGGTTGGTACAAGTACTGGCACTTAAAATATCCAAAAAACACATTTGAAAGACCTTCAGAAAGTTGAACTATTTCATCAGGAATAGTTAAGAAGATTGCAACAAAGTCAGAGATTAAGACATGAGGACTGGGTCTAGACTTTTATATAAGGAGATTATATATTTATTGAAATATCCCATGAAACATTTTGGCTTACTTTGTCTTTGCATCAAGTCTGTTTCTTGATTGAATTTAATGTAGTGATTGCTAAATGTCCTGCCTTAAAGTATGGAAATATCTTTTTGAGCCTTTTAAAGTGACTTTTTCTATATAATGTTAGAAATTATGAATTGATCAGAATCACACCTCTCCTGTCTTACTAGCTGGTTCATTTTTTCTTTCTAACTGGATCTTTCTTAATTAAGTCAAACAGCCGTTGATGCATTTTCCAGTGTAGATGACTGATTATGTTGATTGAACCAGCTGTCATGATTTTAAGCTTCTCTTTATAAAAAAATGTAGTAGAAGTTCACCAGTTCTCCTTCATCTACTCATTTATAAGTCTTTTTCTACTTTGCATCTCCCAGACTGTTATAGAGGTCTGTTGTAATTACTCGTCTCTTTCAAATTGCTGGCAGAGGTCCTCCTCACCTCCACAGTGAGGGAGTGTCCATCACTGTTTTCCATCAGCTCATTTCTTCCTCCTGGTCTGAGGTGACATCTTTTCTGTCTCCTCTTTCTTTAATGTCTTCTCATGTTCCCTCTGCAGTAAACTCAGTTTCACCTGCTGAGGTGGATGTTGACACCCCCTCAGGTGGCTGAGGTCCTTCTGTTGTCACAGTGGACTCTTTGTTTGAAGCTTTTCTCTGCCTCACTGTGTTTCAGCAGAAATCTTCAGAGGAGAAGAGGATTCCCCGTCACTTTATTTACTGTTTGAATGAGGCGTTCACCGACCTCATCCGGCGCTCGTCTTTACCAAACACAAACTTTCTGCTGCCTGCTTCATTCTTAGTCTCTCCTCCAAAGGTTGCACCACCTGCTGGTGTTATGTCTCAGAAGCTGCAGTCGGATGGTGGTCAGAAACGGTTTTCTGTGGGTCGGGGGCTCCTCGAAGCTGCAGAGACCTTGAACTTCAATATGAACGAGCAGCGTTCCAGTCAGCAGATGGGGGGCATGTCCCAAGGTTTGTTGATGGGTGGGGTGGATGGCCCAGATGGTGGCGCTCAGATGTCCCGGCGTGGTGGTGGTAATCTTGGCAGCACCATGAAGCTATTTGCCAGTTTGGGGCTGTCCCCCTCTGACCTAGATGCTCTGGCAAAACTCCCTGAAGAAGAAATAAGTGTGGAAACGTTGCCGCGGATCCTCATGCAGCTCAAGAACCGGAAGGCAGAAGCAGCGGAGCGGGGGCAGATGTCCTCCATGTCCTCTGAGGCTGCTTACCGTGGAGGACGTGATGGCTGGGAAGAGGGCCGCTTAGGGAGGATGAGCGGCCCTTCTATGGGTCAAGGGCCAGCCCGGGCTCCGCCACCTGCGGACTTTGGGTTTGGCTCATTGCAGGACGTATCCTCCAGCCGGGGCTTCAGCTCCGTCTACAGCAGCAGTGGGGGAGGAGACCGACCTTTCTCTGAGCTCTCCCACCAAACTTCCTACGGTGGGCTTGGCATGGGCCCACAGTCGTCAGACCCCGTCTTTATGCAACGGAGGATGGGTTCCCCCTCTAACGGAAAAGTCCAAGACTTCTTGGGAGTCACGCCCCCCATGTTCCCCCACGTGTGCTCTCTTTGTGACTTTGACGTTCATTCCAGCATGGTGAGTACGTCCAGCTGCTTCCTCTTTTCTTCTCGGACTAACAGTAAATTTTTGAGTTCACCTGAGCTCTCCTGCAGCCTCAAATGAGCCAGTCACTGTCGGATATCATCCTCCCGCTCACAGTGACAGAGTTCACTGACGGTTCATTTTATTAGGTTTAAATCACTTCTCCACTCATGTCTGATGAGTTAGATGTTCCAGGTGTTTCTTCTCTAAAAGTCACTTCTGGTCTTTGTTCAGCCTGAAAATGGCTAAAGTTACAGCTTCATATTTCCCGAGATTCCTTTGCACATGATTGTGGAGTCAGAAAGAATGATGTAAACCCCCCCCATTTTTCCTTTAACCAATATTATCACCTGTAAAGTGAAAACTTGATTTAAACTTGCTCCCAGAAATTTCTTATTGCCTTTTTGGAGAGCAGGGCTGTTATGTCTACTTACCCAGGAAGTATTGTCTGACCTCTTCATTTAGATCAAACAAAGAAAGCTCTAGACGTCTGAGTGAACTGATTATTTAAAAGCTGTTTTCATTATTTTAAAAAGTGAATGTTTGTTTCTGCAGGAGTGGAACCAGCACGTCAATGGACTTCGACATGCTGAAAATAGACGGATGCTCCTGGACATGTGAGTCACTCTGATGGTCCAGTTCAATTTCATTGTCAATAATTCATGTAAACTATGAACTCTGATGATGAGAAGCAGATTGATGTAATTGCTGAATTGGTTGTTGGTATGACCTTGTAAACTTTATTGAGCCAGGTCCTGGTCTGAAAAGTCAGACTAGTCAGTTCTGTTCTGCTGTGTGTGTGAACTGACATGTTAAGCAACTTGTTTATACAGTGTATTCATTACCCATGTTGGTAATTTTTCTCTCAGATGTTTCTCCTGCAGGAATTTGATCTCCATTGGTCTCTAGTCTGAAATTTTCTGAGTTCTCTCTAAGGGAGAGCCTAGCCACCCTGCGTAGAAAAGTCATTAAAGCTGCTTGTATTTGTGATCTCATTCTTTCAGTCACTGCCCAGAGCTCGTGACCATAAATGATGGTAGGAATGTAGAACGACCGGTAAATTGAGAGCTTCTCCTTTTGGTCAGCTCCTTCTTTACCATAATGACCTGAAGCGGAGTCCACATCAGTGCAGACATTGCACCGTTCCTCGTATCCATATCTTTGTCCTTCCCTCCCACGTGAACAAGACTTCGATATACTTGACCTCCTCCACCTGGGGTAGGACTCCACTCCTGACACTCCACCTTTTTCCGATTGAGGACCATGATGTTGGTTTTGGATGTACTGATTCTCATTCTGACTGCTTCAAATTTGGCTGTGAAGCGGTCCGGCAAGTTCTCGAGCTCACAACCTGATGAAGCAAATCAGAATCGGTGACGGTCCGTAACCTCAGTGGAGTCCCACCTTCACTGTAAACATGTCCAACTTACTGCCAGCAATGCAGACCAGTGTCTGACATCGGTCAGGTGGGGACAAGACTGCTTGTACAAGGGAGTCCGGCGCCACCCCAGTCAACCAGTCTAGAGGCACTGTCCCAAATGTTTATGCGTCGCTGTACAGGCGTGTCAGCCAAGACATCCCCACGGCATCCAGAGCCTTACAAACTCCGGGCCGATCTTGTACACCCAGAGCCTTGCCACTGAGGAGATTTTTAACCACCTCAGCCCTGGTTCTGCTCACTCTTCTGAGAACTTGTTGGTGGGATTTTGGTGCTTTTGTAACTATTCCTTGCAACATGGTTAAAGCTTTGCCAGAGGTGGGAGTTAAGGCTCCTTCTGCCAGAATTTCCCATAGGGCTGGGCGATAATTCGATAACGATATATATCGAAAAAACATCTGCGATCCCTTTTTTTCTTTCTTCTACTGAAGTAGACCCCAATGCGTAGGCGCCAGGTTGGGGGGGGGGGGACAATGAAATTGCACACACTTGCTGGAGTGAGAAACTCCAGAGTGGAAGAAGGACACTGGTTCCAGAACCCAAGCCAGGCGTTGAGGTCAATCCGACAATATATGGTCGGAACTAATCAACCTCGGACACCACCCTTAGGCTCCTTTCCCACAAGAAAGGTAATGACTGTTGGGGGACAAGTGGCTCACGTGGTAGGGCGGGTCATCAGTTATGTGCTGGGTGTTGGTTTGAATTCCGCTCCAACCTAAGTCACCTGTCGTGTAGTTTGGCAAGCACCTTACCCTCATCGTTCTAGCCACGGATCGGAACACACCAGCCAAGTTAAGATGGCGGCCAAGGGAGGGGCAGGCCTGTTGCAATAAGTTCATTTATCACAATCTTTCTCTCTGAACCCTTTAAAGTGAATTTTTGTGACATATTTTACAGCCCCCCTTGTACTATACCAGAGTGTAGCATGGTATATTTTTGTTGCTACTTTTTTGTTTACAAAAGGTAACAACTGGCAGTTGTGCTGGTTCTTCCTGTTTTAGCCCCATGTTTGATATTCTAATATTTTTTTAGGGGCAGTTTTGTTAACCGACACTTTCTTGTCTATCATAATTGTTTTTGGTAGAGTTGTGTTTTCATTCATGTGAGACTGAGAGTCAATTGTATTTATTGTTTTTGTTTATTTTAAATTTCTTCTGGTTCCAGTGAAAGTTTTTTTCACAGATGAAAGTTAATTAATCTTTGAAAGGATATCTGCATCATTATGGCACCATCATTGGACTAGTTGAAAATGGTTTAAAAAATACAGTATTACCACTTATCGCTGTAATTTGTCAGACAATTATTTGCATAGTAACATTTGTTATTGTGACAGGCCTAGGATCAACATGTTATCATTCATAATGATCCACATGTATGTCAGAGTTCTGAACTTTTAATTAAAGAAGGTTCTGTTTGTTTTTTAAAGGTATCCAGATTGGGAACCTGGAATGGCTTCAGGCAGAAGGTGAAACACACACACACACACACACATATAAATCATGTTACCTCCTATATGGTTCTATGGCTCTGAGGAAGATGTGATGTGTCTTGTTAATAAGGGCCTTTTCACATGGCGTGCTCGGGCCCGTGCCTGGCCCAGGATCAATCATTCCTGAGTTGTGTTCACATGCCAGTGCTTGAACCAGGCTCAGACACGTTTGGTAATGTCAGCGCCAGAACACTAGGTGGCAGTGTTGAGGAAACTAAGTTGATAGCTAACAACCAAGGAAGAGGCAAGCCGTTACGTCTTCATCCAAGCGACAGGTCAGAATATCAACAACAAAGCGAACTCGCCTTGTTACTTAGCTGTTTCTTGTCCACTATGGATTTAAGCTGGCAGTCAGATTTGATATTTTAGCCTTTTAAAATCACTCCACAGTAATCGCTTTGCGCTCGCCACGTTTGTTTACAGTGAAGCTAATGGTGTTGCTAATGCTAAACTTGCCGGTAGGGTCGAGTGTACTGTGTGTACAGAACTGTAACACAGCAGTCACATGAAATGTGACATGACCGTTCAGACTAAGGTAGTGTTGAAAAACATTAGATGTGGATCTAATTTCAGACCACACATGAAATTTGTCTTGGTCATATTGGGAAAATTCCTATTTCGGTCAAAATCTGTTACATTGGACATGAAAAAATTGGACATAAGCCACTTAACTGCAGTGTAAATGCCGCCTCATTCCCCTGGAGTGCTGATATTGGCTTTCCAAGGAAAACTGGAGAGTTAATGGTTATATTTTTTTTGTACAAAAATATTAACTGTAGCTGATAATAAACCTGGGCTTTGCAGGTGGTGCTTCCTTATATATTTGTAATTTTCCATCATTTCCTCATAGTGAAAGTGGTCCAATCAGCTGATACTACACGATGAATTTTTTCCAGTTTGACTTGCATGGTTTTTGTGTATTTTTGGACCAATTTGTAAATCAGTTGGTTGAAGCAGAAAAAAAATGTAACCATAAAGGGTGAAATTGTGCTGAAAAAAAAGATGCCAAATATAGTAAACGTTTGTTTATGTGGGATATAAACAAAGTTGGAAGTTGTTGACAGGCATTGTCTGATGATTTGATGTAAAAACAACATTCAGCTCTTTATCCTCATTTATTTACTTACAGGTTAACTGTTAACAATATATTGACTTGAGTTTTTGATTTTGCAGCCTGGGACGGCGGGATACACCCAACATGTCTGCAGGACTGCTGGGACCGGGTCCTATGCCATCAGGACAGGCAGGAGCGATGTCCTCCAGCTGGGGTGAGACACTGATCATGAGTATCTCCACTGTGGTATTGATACTGATGAACAAGATTTTTTTAGACAAAAGGAAACAGACCTGAGGCTTATAACTGCTTTAAACACCCACAAAATAATTTTTCAACCGTAAAAGTCTGCTTTACGGACTCATTTGATCGCACAGTGAAATCTATTTTATGGATTTCAACATATAAACAAACAATATATGGAGCCGTTGTTGCCCAGCAACGCCCTGCGGCTGAGAAACCGCACTGTAGACCCCTTCGCAGTTTGTAAACAATGTGACATGTTTCGGTGGGCGGGGCTTAGCTGGAGGCAAAACGTTTTAACGTCCCTAGCTTGTAAACGCCGGTTAGTCTGTTTAAAATAAGTATTTTTGTAGCAATGGACGAGGAAAAACCCACAGTTTAGTGATTATGTTAGTAAACTCACTCATCGAGACTACTTTAAAAAGTTGACTCTGATTGATGGGGGGGACACTCAGCGACCCATACAGTCTTATGCACGGGATGGACGATTTGACAGCCAACCATGCAATGGCCAGACATTTACAAGCCTTAAATTTATTAAGCCTCTCCTACAAAGATATGCCAAGAATTTAACGGAAAAACTACAATATGAGGATAACGTAGCAGATTCAACTTCTGCCTGAACACATCTGAAGCGCAGGATTAGCGCAGGAAAGGTACACCACAAACCCCCCAAATAATGGTTGACTTGACGGAATTTCAGTCAAAATCTAGTCTAGCCCATAACGTTATCCAGGATGAAACTGATGATGTATTACATATAAAATCTTACCTAATATGAAGTGTAGGCAAAAAATATGCGCGTTCTTAATTATGTTTTCAGTCCAATCCTTTCGTCTAATCGCATCTAGCCAAAACCGTCTACAATTTTGCTGTGGTAGTGGCTGGTATGTGATAAAACTTCAAGTCTGTATTTTTACTTTTGCGGTTTTGGCACCCCAAAACACACAAGATGGCATTTTCCAAGGCAACGGTAACATTTGTCACTTCAAGCCTCACTTTGTTTTGCCTCCAGTTGATCAAGTGACGTAGGCCACGAAGGGGTCTATAGAACTTTCACATCCAGGATAGCTGTAAACACACCAGTCATTCTGAACGCATGCCGTTGGGTTTAGCAACGAAATGTTTGAGGAAGTGAGGTCAAGCTGTTTGGTCTCATTTCATCTGAACTGCGTGTATGTGTGTCAGGAGGAGGTGGTGGTCCAGGTCTGTCTGGAAACCAGCTGGGACAGAACACGGTCAGTGTGAAGGGCACATTGTTACAGGTGGATGGTTCTTTGGGTACTGATGGTTCTGTGTGTAATGGTGTGTCCCCAGGTAAGAAGCAGAGTGGTGGTGGTGAAATACGATAGGAAACCTCTGAGCAACAAGACCCTGTTTGCCTTCACCGAGCCATTTGGCCGCCTTGCAGAGCACCTGGTCCTCAACAACAAGGTACAGAAACTGGTTCTGCTCCCTCCTGAGTTGCTTGCAGGCACAGAACATGGATTTTGGGTTTAAGGGAGGAGAGAACAACCGTAGATCTAAGTTTTATCCAGGCTGTCTGATGGTTCTGATCTTTGGTTCTGTCAGGCCTTCCTGGAGATGAGTTCTCATGAAGAAGCTCTGGACATGGTAAACTACTACAAGCAGCATCCAACAACTCTATATGGGAAGCCGCTCAACTTCTACTTGTCCCAGAGGCTGATGGTTATTGAGGTACTGACGTCCTCCACTGAGACTCAAACCAACTCCGCTCAGAACCTGACTCTGTTTTCTCTGGTTTGACTCTCAGAAAGACAACCGGCCTTCGAACCGGCCCATGGACAGACCCGTCCGGGACATGAAAAGTCACAGCAGCAAAGTGGTTTTCTTCTCCCACCTGCCAAAAGAGGAGGAGAAGAAGAAGGAGTTGCTGACAATTGCGGGACGTTTCGGCACTGTGGAAAAACATTTGTTTCTAACTGACCGGGTAAGCAGAGTGGCTCAGTTGGAACAGAACCGCCTGTTTCTGGTTCTCCCGTGAGCTGCCTCAAACAAACAATAAAGATCTTCCCAGATCTTTGTGACCATTCTGGGATCTGGGATGATTCACTATAAGGAACTTCAGTCCTTCAGCTGCATTAGTCCTGTCATCTTTTACTGTAAACTAGAGGTCGACCGATATTGGATTTTTTCAAACGCCGATATAATACAGATGGTTTGGAAAAGTGAAAAGAAGATAGCCGATTAATCTGCCGATATTTGTCAGTACAAGCCCTAACAGAAAAATTAAGTTATGTTAATATATGTGATTAATATAGTATTCATATCATATATTAATATTTTTTAATTAAATGTCTTATTTCATATTTTCATATTTACTTCATATAAACTTCATATTTTTGTAAGTGACGCACTGTGTAACTAAACAAATCAGAAAATAACTGTGGTTTAACAAGATATATAGTGAAAGGATGTAAACAGTGATTTTTTTTCCAGTTAGGTTGTAAGCACTAATCAGCAGGTATGGTGTGTCACAGCAGCTACATCAGACGAATAAAGTCTGTTATTTCTGGGCGTTAGCACGTGGCTAGCGGGTCCAGCGCGAGCTGTATGTTGTTAGCCTAACAAGCGCTGTGCTCATAGAACATGCTGGTGGAAACGTGTCTGTTTCTGTTGAAGTTTATGCTTGATGAACTGGCGGCGCTTATTGTCTTTGCAAAGGACGTCATGTTTTGACTTTCAACTCGTGAAGGTTTTATTGAACTTACGCATTTCGTCGAGTTTTCTGCTTCACTTATCTCCTATCTGATGCTGCTGCACAGCCCGTGTCTCTCTCTCATGCTGTGTGTCAGGTCTGAGTGAGTGGAGCAGCCCCTCCCCTCAGGTAGTGAGCAGCAGCCCCTCCCCTCAGGTAGTGAGCGGGGCAGATGGAAGGAGAGCAGCGTGGGGAAGAAGCAGTTTATGGCGCTGTGGGGAAAATTACAGCTATTGGACGTTATCGGCCGATATTGGCCGATAGCTGTCACCAAGTTTGGCCGATACCGATAGTTTAAAAAACGTCCTATCGGGGCCGATATATCGGCCATGCCGATAAATCGGTCGACCTCTACTGTAAATTTACAACTGCCTGTCCAGTCTCTGCAGAACCAGAGACTGCAGGTTCCTCTTAAGGCTCCTACATCCTCTCCAGTGAGAACTTTGTTCTTGTTCTTGTCTTGAGGCCTTACCGGATTTGATTGAGGACAATTCTTGACACATCGAGCTGGCCTAACTTTTTTCTTGTGAGGGCTCTGAGAAGTTTTGTGTGATTGGTCGGATGTGTGAGTTGGGCGTAGATAAGGTGTGAAAGCATGAAGGGGGATGTAATGACTTCCGCATTTTACTGATACGAGGATGATACGAGCTTTAATTATCAGCTGATTGAGGTGCTGAGAGTACAAAAACATTTCCAATAAATAGAGACATGAATACAGCCGTGTACAGTCTTTCACTGTCACAGACCAAGTTTCATGTAAAATAAAAAATAACCGAGTCAACCGGCTCATTGCACATAGAGACACAGACAAGCCCTTCGCAGTAACCACCTTGCGCGCTGCTTCTTGTGGACTTTGAAATGCATGGTTTCCCACACATATGCCAATGTGTGGCGCAGCGCCAGAAATTGGATTTTAATCGCCACGGATTTGAGCCGCCGTCGCCAGTGCAAATTTCAGCAAGAGAGAGAAAGTAAGAAATCATTCAGAGAGCTAGAAATGAAGTAAGAAATAATTCATTCTCAAGGCCACAGGAACAAGAAAAAAGTTTGTTTTCGTCCAGCCAGTCCAGAGAAGCTGCCTACCACGGAGTGCATACAGGGGAAGGAGGGCTGTGATTGTAAGATTAACAAACTTTGTCTATGGCAGGACGGGTTTTTGCCATGGTGGTGTCTGTGTTTAAAGGCCACATGTGCTGTTTACATTTTTATATTTTCTCAACACCGGATCAGCTTTTCATTAAAACTGACCGTTCAACCCACGATGCAGGTTGAATGCCTCTGAATAATCCTGCATCCTTTAGGCCAGGTATGTCAAAGTCAAATACACAGAGGGCCAAAAAAACAAATTGGCTATAATCCAAGGGCCAGACTGGTTCAATGTTTATTAAAACATATTGAAATGATTGCACATAGCCTATTGAACCAAGACCTAACACAGTGTATTATTTAATGATTAAATGAATAATCGAATATTTTTTATGGCTCTGTCAGTAAGTTAAAGGGAAAACATTTTTCAGCAGGCACACAGACAAGAACAAACTGCCTTCAAAGAAAAATCACATGTCCTGTACATTAAATGAATAAAGTAATATTTTCTTATGGCTCTGTCAGTAAGTTAAAGAGAAAACATTTTCAACAGGCAAACAGCAAAAAAGCAATTTTCCTTCAAAAACAAAATATGTTCCTTATATCAAGATAAATGCATAAATGAAACT
>JBBBVT010000007.1:2588724-2598790 GCA_037177035.1 Craterocephalus eyresii
GTGTGTTGATTAGGCCAGTCACAAGGTGAGGGTTGCCATGGCAACCATTAGGGGGGGGAAACTCAAAACAAAACCCAAAACATGCAAAAAGAACTCACACAAAAAGTAAATCACAACACCCCTTATGCTGCATCACACTAGCATGCACTGCTGCAGAGGTTTATGTGTATTTATGGGTGCCGGTGAGGGGACACAGCCCTGGCTGACATGTTTATTGTGGCCCTCGGATCAGGAGCCGCCAGGGGCCACAGCTGCAGAGTTTTACATGAGAAGAGATTTACAGTGTTTACTGGCGTGTGTGTGTGTGCGCCAGCGTGTGTCTTCAGCATATTCTTCTCCATCCACAAAAATGTTTTCTGTTTTCAGTCTTCTGATTTGGCCACACATGCTTTGTCTCCATGTTTGGTCCAATTGATGAACTACAAGAATGAAGTTTTAACGCCTGATAACTGTTGGACAATCAGAATTTTAGGAACCAAAACAACTCACTAAAACTGCTGTACACCCAGGGATTTTAGACTAAAACAATCATAAAAACCACTGGAGGGGTGGATTTATTTTTTACATTTTTTCAAAATGAAAAGTGATTCGTATGAACATGTTACAAGGAGAAAACATTCGCATAAAATACCATACCATATCGTCCTCTTCCACTTATCTGGGGTCGGGTCGCGAGGGGAACAGTCTAGCAGGGAAGGCCAGACTTACCCCTCCTCAGCCAGCTCATCCGGGGGGATACCGAGCCGCTCCCAGGCCAGCCGAGAGATATAATCACTCCAGCATGTCCAGGGCCTACCCCAGGGCCTCCTCTTGGTGGGACGTACCCAAAATAACTCCTGAAGGAGATGTACAGGAGGCATCCTGACCAGATGCCTGAGCCACCTCATCTGGCTCCTCCCGATGCTGAGGAGAAGCGGCTCAACTCCGAGCCCCTCCCCGATGGCCGCACTTCTCACCCAATCCCTAAGGGAGAGCCCGGCCGTCCTGCGGAGGAAACTGATTTCAGCTGCTTGTACTCGCAACATCATTCTATCTGTCACTATCCAGAGCTCATGACCATAGGTGAAGGTAGGAACGTAGATCGACCGGTAAATCGAGAGCTTCACCTTCTGGCTCAGCTCCCTCTTCACCACGACGGTCACACAGACCCCGCATCACAGCAAACGCTGCACCGATCCACCTATCGATCTCCTGCTCCATCCTTCCCTCATTAGTGAACAAGAACCTGAGATACTTGAAGTACTCCATTTGGGGAAGGACCCCACCCCTGACCCGGAGAGGACAAACCACCTTTTTCCAGCTTAGGAACATGGTCTTGGATTTGAAGGTGCTGATTCTTATCCCAGCTGCTTCACACTTGGTTGAGAATCGCTCCAGGGAGAGCTGGAGATCACGGCCCGATAATGGCCCAACAGAACCACATCATTTGCAAAAAGCAGAGACCCAATCCTGAGGCCAACAAACCAGATCCCCTTAACACCTCAGCTGTGCCCAGAAACTCTGTCCATAAACGTTATGAACAGAATCGGTGACAAAGGGCAACCTTGGTGGAGTCCAACCCTCACTGGAAATGATTAAGATTCATTGCCTGAAATGAGGACCAGTCTCTGACTCCGGTCGTACAGGGAGCAGACCGCTCGTACAAGAGGGTCCGGCAAACCATACTCCTGGAGCACCCCCCACTCGAGTCCCCAGGGGACACGGTCGGAAACCTTCTCCACGTCCTCAAAGCACATGTAGACCGGTTGGGCTAACTCCCATTCTCCCTCTAAGACCCTGGAGAGGGTATAGAGCTGGTCCACTGTTCCACGACCGGGGCGAAAACCACACTGCTCCTCCTCAATCCAAGACTCGACTATCCAACAGACCCTCCTCTCCAAGACCCCCGAATAGACCTTACCAGGGAGGCTGAGGAGTGTATTCCCCCTGTAGTTGGAGCACACCCTCCGGTCCCCCTATATAAAAAGAGGGACCACCACCCCAGTCTGCCAATCCAGAGGCACTGTCGTGGAGGCGTATCAACCACAACAGCCCCACAGCATCCAGAATCTTAAGAAACACTGGGTGGATCTCATCCATACCGGGGGCCTTATCACTGAGGAGCATTTTAAATACCTCAACGACCTCAGCCCTGGAGATAAGAGAGTCCGTCACCGGGTCCCCCATCTACTCTTGTTCTTGTGAAGGTGTGTTGTTGGGATTGAGGAGGTCTTCAAAGTATTCCCTCCACTGACCCACAACGTCCCAAGCCAAGGTCAACAGCCTCCCATCACCACTGTACACAGTGTTGACGGAGCACCACTTCCCCCTCCTGAGCCGCCGAATGGCGGACCAGAATCTCCTTAAAGCTGAAGGGAAGTTGTTTTTCAAAATCTTCCCAGGAGTCCCACAGGCCAAAAATACCTGATAGGATGCCTTCTTTACCATGACAGCATCCCTCAAGATGGTGGGTCCACAGGAAGGAGGCCCATCTTTCCACTTCGGGATGGGCCTGACCAGGCTTCATGGGCTATAGCCCGGCCACCAGGCGCTCACCCTCGTGCCCCATTCCCAGGCCTGGCTGCAGGACGGGGCCCCGGTGACCCGCATCCAGGCTCAAATCTGTTCTCCATCAAAGGGGTCCAGTATAAAATATTCATAACAAATAATAATACTTCAGAATTTACTTTTCACTGGTGATCCATGCAGGTCTGGACAGATGTTTCTGTCCTCATCCTGCGAGTTGTCAATCACCTGTGGCGGCACCTTGGATGTCCATTCAGATATCTGTTATGCAGTAAAGATGGACTTAGTTTTTCACTGATTTTGATTTCATTGATTCTGTGAATGATGGCATTGTGATCTGTTACAATGTGATGAAGATCAGGTGATTTAAAAAAAAAACAGGAGAAAACTGTCTTATTTTTTCTTCTTTTTAAAACCATGATTGTAATAGAGCAGTTATTAGATAAAATGATAAAAGTCTCTGTGTGAGGTTAATGCAGCTCTGAAATTCAGACATGATACTTGATTTCAGTAGAGTCTGTTCCCATCAGAGCATCGTTTTCATCATAGAACAGAATCTCATTCTTCCTCTCCTCACTCTGGTGCCCCCCCCCTTTTATTTCCTCTCTCAGATCTCTCTTCATACCCCTTCCTTCCTCTTTCCTCTCCTCCCACTTCTCCCTCATCTCCTACCCACTGTCATGTTTATATATTCCACCTTTTTTCCTCTTTAAATCCTCACATCGCTCAGATTTTCTCCTCCTCCTCCCCCTCTGCACATTTCTCTCCACCCTCCCTCAGAATCTCTTTACCTTCCACTTTTTATTTTTTCAGATTTTTCTATATTCCCTTCTTACCCCCTCCATCCTCACATTTATATTTTCCCTTCTCCTCCATCCCTCCATCGCTCTTCACAAACACGCCTGTAACCATGCCCTTTCCCTCTTCAAACTAATTACCTCGGCTACCTTGTACCCGCCGCCCCACGGGACCCCAACAACTGTCAGACCAGTATTATTTTTGAAATTTAAACAATCATCTTACGTGCGCTGCTGCTAAGATCCCGGCCTTTTCGGCAGCTTCGACCTTCAGTAATTAATACCCCAGGGCCCATTATTGGCAAAGCCTTTATCCTCTGGGCCAAGAAGCCTCTAACCCGCTAATTACGGCCAAGCAGCTAATCTTCCAGCCGGCTGATTGACAGCTACACCTATTCTACTAATTGCCTGTTGCAGACAACACCTGGTGAACCGCAGTGCCGGGGGACGGTGCTGGGCTCCGACAACGCCTGCAGGTCCTGGGGGAGGCCAAACAAGTAAGGGGGGCTCTGAGAGGGAGGCTTTGTGTTTTGTTTGTGTTGTAGGAGGTGGAAGAAGAGGAGGAGTGTAAAGGACAGGAAGCTGCCAGGTTTATGGAGGCTGTGTGTTGGCGTTTGTGTGCAACATGTTTGTGATAAAAAAGCATCAGGATGATGTAAAATCATCAGAGTCCAGCAGTGTCTCTGTTTGGACACCTGAGAGTCATGGACATCTGGGAGTCTGTTACTCCGAGAATTCCAGAGATTCTTCACAGTTTCCTGTCCTCTCTATAGACTCCAGGATGACATCCACTAAATGTCACCTTCGACAAAGTTCTATTAGACTTTTGTCTCTGTGGATATTTGGAAGCCTCTCACTGTCTTTTTGTGGACACCTATTCATTACTTTCTCAGTGTTCCTTCATAAAGTTCCCACATCAGACTCGTTTGACAGGTGTTGCATGAGTTATTGACCATATATGGACAGTCGACTTGTGTCCTTCTTGTCTCTGTAAGGATTAATTTCTGCCTATCATCAGGGATATCATCAGTGGGACTGTTTGACAGCAGGAAGTCCCACCTGTCTCTGTACGGATGCCTGTTATTGTGAGTCAGTCTGTGGCATTTCTCGCTACTGTATAAGCAGATGATGCAAATGCATAGGGCCCTACAAACCACTAGGGGGCCCTGAAACTGAATAGCCAGGCACGTACATCTGAGTAGAATTATATTTATTTGACTTTATTCCTTATGTGTTTAAAAATAAATATAGGAATAAAATAGGCCCAAATCTCAGTTGTGGTGTTTTTCTGGTGTCATTTCATCAAACTTGAGTCCACTGTCACACAGTGAGTGATGTCAGCCAACCAGAATGATTGACAGGTACCCCTTATTACCGTTAGTTAGGATAAGGATGGTAAGCGTTGTCATGACATCAAGAAGAAGTTATCTTTGAGGAGCAAAAAAGATAAGAAGAAAACTGAGAAACAACGACCAAGGGATAAATATGATGCAGTTGTTTACGATGGGGGAGTAACACTGTTTTTTGGGGGTTTGTAAGTTGTCCTGCTAGCTAGCTAAGATAGCCTCAGATACATGCTATATAGTTATTTTGCTATTTGCTTCATTAAGTGTACTGTATATTTTATATTTTTTAATTAGAGGTGTGCTGAAGACTAGTTATCTATTAAGTGATTAATAAAAATTAAGCTGATTATTTATAACTATTGTGACAGTGAATCATGACTACATGGCCCGTTTGGCTTGTGAAGTGTAGTATATGATTTTGGATCATCTTTGGATCTCCATTGTAATTGGGTAAACTAGGAGGCCCCGAACAGCATCTTGTACTAGAAAAGGCTCTAGTTTGTGGGTATATGGAAGTTATTAATATTATTATTATTCAACTTTATTGTCATTACTCAAGTATAAATACAGGGTAACGAAATGCAGTTTGGCATCTAATCAAAAGTGCAAAGAGCAGCAAGTGCATTATACAGTATATGCAGTATGTACAATTAAAGAGCAGATTTGTTTTGTTTTTTAAGAAAAGCGGGCTACAATGGCCTTAAGGTTAACAACAGCTACCTTTTGAGATAAGGAAGGTATACAGTTGTTGGCAAAAAATTATGCATGTTCTTCCATTAAAGAAATGGCAAAACTCTTAATTCTTTATAGTAATTAAAATATCTGGATACTACTATTACTGAAAAAGTAATCATGAATAAAAATTGCAAAATTATATTTTGGTGAATTATTAATAAGACATCTTTTCAACTCAATTAAATGGGAAAAAATCCAAATAAACAATACGTTTCTAGACCAATGACTGCACAGAGAACCCAAAATACCTGCCAAGAGGATAGAAGTCTGATTGAGACAATCAATACAATCAAGTGTCTCTGTAACTCAAAGGATTCCTCAACAAAATATTAGCTTATGAGTGACATAGTGTGTATTAATGTCTTACACTTCTTATTTGTTAAAAAATATTTTATTGAACCAAAATTCAGAACCAATGTCATGATTTTCATAAAATCCTTATTTATATTACTTTTGTCACTTTCAGCTTATTTCAGTGACAGCTGTTTTTTTTCCATCTTAAAAGAAGCCATACCTTATATTATTTTAATCTTTCTAAGAAAAATGGTTTCTACACGGTACATTATGTGGTAGAAAGGGTAAGTCCATAAAAATGAATGACTCATTGATTGCATATATGTACGAGTCCAGGCCATTTTAGTTAGTGAAAGCGGCTACTTTTCAGCATTGGCGTGATGCTCTTTCTCTGCCAATCAGGTTAACTTCTGTAACTTCCGGGTTCCGATCAGCCAGTAAGAGCAGGGAATCTGTAAGTTACTGAGGTTAACCCCACTGACGAAGAAAGGGAGCGTAAAGAAATTAGCCACTGTGGCTAACAAAAATGTCTTGGACTTGTATATACACATTCAAAGTCATTCATTTTAATGGTCATACCCCTTTTACCACATAATATATGGTGTAAAGATAATTTTTCTTAGAAAGATTAAAATAAAATCAGTTATAGCACCTTTAATGGAAGTGTGTGAATAAATTTACGTAGGCTCTCTCTCTATATATATATATATATTAGGGACGCAAATTATCAAGTAATTCATTAATGATAGTTGTTTCATCTTATCGATTGATAATATCATTAAGAAGTGGCAATTTTTCTATTAAGCTGAATTTCCCTTTTAATCAGTAGGTTCCTTCCTATGAAAATACTATTTTAAGAGAAAATACAAATCATATTCCTTCATAAAAGATTTATTCTTAACAGCAGGAACAACACATTCACACATGGAACAATGCAAACAAAGATATTATTAGTATTATTGTTGTGAATTCAATCAAATTTTATAAATTAAATTATTGGTCAGAAGACAGCTTTTCTGGTGTTCCCGCATGCGTGGACTTCTGGCGTCAAGCATGCCCTCATGTGGGCTGGAGAGGATTTACAGATTCAAAATGATTAATTGCATTTTTTTTTTTTAATCGAGTAATTTCTTAATGCCAGTTAATTGATAAGTGATTAGTTGTTTGCACCCTAATGGGCTATATCCCTATACCTGCAGGGTATCCTTGCAGAGGATAGCAGCATTCTTAAAGTGCTATTAAAACAGTCAAGATACACTTAAGGGTCTCACTGTTACTACTGCACAGTGCCAGACTTGCAGATAGACAAAATTCTCACTAATTATGAAAGTTCCTATCAGAAACATGACCAGAGCCAAGAGGGTGATCGAAATGATGTTCACTTTGAGTAGAATAAATTCACTTGAACAAATCAAGACAATGCAGTCATGGTTGTATGAATAAGAAGTGATTTGATTTCAACTATTTCTTGCTTGTCTTCATATTGTCATATTCATCCAATGCCCAAAAAGAAACATTATGAGGGAATGACATTAAACAACAAATCTCTCATTGAAAAACAGTAGCATTTTACCAGACTTAAATGTCCTTTGAAACACTTTTTTTTTACACAAAAAGTAAAACTTAAAGTAAAACTGCCTAGTATATATTATTAATTTTCAGAATACTTAAATATCTTAAAAAAGACATATGGCATTACTATGCTAACTGATAAGTAAGAGAAAAAAAGCAGTAGGTTGGCGAAGAGAAAATTCATTCATTGCCTGCGGCAAAACAACTGAAGACATACAGTTCATACAGTTAATTCGCTGATGCAAAAAAGAGATTATTTTCTCCTGTAAAGCTTGAGAAAGAACATTTGTGCCTTGTTTATAATCATCACAATGCGTCATGTATATGATGTGATTATATCATTTATGAACTGTCGAAAATAAGTAACCCCATAAACTATATAGCAGATGCTATGATCTCTTTACAGTATCTGCTGGCACTGAATTGACTACAACACAGTGGCAATAAGGGAAAAAGGTCTTTTGATACACCCATGAAAAAATACTGAGACACAAAAAAAGAAACAGAAGGAAAATGGTAGTTTTCTTCTTTTTTTGATTGATGTTGATTTACTTAAGCTGCCTTCTTTAGAAGTAGGTGAACCTGTTGCTGTTTGTGACCTTTGGTTTGAAGACAAATCTCTCTACGAAAATGTGAATGTGAAATATGGCACTAGTGCTAGCCTCACTTACAGAAATGTTGATGGTGTTATTAACGTTCTTTTCTGCATAGCAATAACTCCTTACTCCCCTGGAGCAATTACAGTCACTGCTTCACATGACTGCTGAAATGGACTGAGGAGGAAGAAAAAGGAAATATGGGAAATAAGTTAGACAAAAATCAGCAGTCACAAAGAAATAATTCATGGACAGAAAAAGAAGGATGTCATAAGGGAAGAGAGAAAATGGAAAAGGAGATGTTAGAAAAGAGCTAAAATCAGTGCCATTTTATCTCAGCTGTCTTCTTTTGATAAAGACTGAGTTAAAGGAAAATGTTACGTAACATTGGGGTATGTGTCCCGGTTATGGTTTGGGTTCCATTGTCACTCTATTGTTTTCAAGATTTCCTTGAAGTATTCAGCTTTTACAAACTTTTTCATGCTATACTTTGTCAGACTGCAGCTATGTTCAAACTAATCAGCAATAATCTAAAAATCAAATAAACAGGATGGCTTTTGAGTAATAATGGTTAGTCCCATTTAAAAATGTTAGCGGTCTGCCAAAAGCCATCTTAAATTTACATTTTATAGGTCAACAGGTTTTTTGGATTATTTTGTGTCACTCTGGTCACAATCAGACAATATGTAGAATTTTCTTGTTTTTCTAGCAGTGGAAACACAGCAGTTACAGTAGATGTATTACCACTACCAACTGGTGTTGAGTGTGGTTCAAATGTCAGATGTGATGGCTGAATGTTTACTTATATGATAGGTAAATCAAATGGCCATATTCTACATGTAAGGTTTGCAAACTATAACAATCTTCATAAATAAGGAGGACACAATGGTTTTTGGTTTATATTGCAGTATCCCTCGTGCACCAATACAGATGTGTTGTTGGGAAGATGACTCCAGTAGTATGCCCATCACCAACCTCCTTATTTCATTTAACTTTGAATTCAGGTGCCCCTTTGGCAGAGCCCTGAATTTCTTTCCATATCACTGGGGTCCATGCTTGATCCACTGAAACCTAACAGACCTTGCCAAGAGACAAAATTTGATAAAAAGTTATGTTGGTTTTTTTGTAAAGAGATATTGAAATTTTGATATTGAGTCAAAAACATAATTGATTTCATGTGAAATCTTTTTCCCAAAAATGTATGTAAAAATGTAAACAACAACCATTAATGCAAAGTATTTAGGAACACACCTCCTGTACGCTGCAGTCGGTGGAGAATCCTGTATTGACTCTCTGATATCCTGTTGCATAGAAACTCTCCCCACTGCCTTCACTGCCCTAGACCAGGATTTATCATTAAACGTAAACCCCAAATCCTTTTAGTATAAGGCTTTTGCTAGTTGTACTTAGGGTCAGTAGGTAACCATGAAAATTAGATATATTTTTACTCTCAAGGTCTAATTTCCCTGACTGTGTATTTGAAAATCAAGACTGCCTTGAGCAGATGTCCAACAATCCTAATCACATGATCATGACCAATTTTGGAAATAGTGCGTAGGCTTCTATAAAATGGGGTGCAAAGCAAACTTCTTTGTGGACTTCCTAATTGGTTCTCAGAATTTAATCAATATTGGGTTACCCCGAACCCTGTAGTTTGAGGCAGCCGTGTTGCATTTGTGACCAGACTGAGAAGAAGTTAGGACATTACCTGGCATCATTGTAGGTTTTCTTGACTGAAGCTGAGAAAATGTCTCAGCCACTCTGAGACAACAGACAAGCGTTATGCCCAATTATGTAACTTGAAATTAGGCAACGACAGACCACTCTTGTCCTTTGGTAATTGAAAAGTTCTAAGACCAAGGGGAGGTTTTTTCCCATGTCACCAAAATTTAGAAAGAGTTTTCTGCTAGTACCGAGTGCAGCCTAAAGCTGTTTATACTCACTCATAGGCCTGTCCTAAAATGATTACGCTGTAACCTCTGTATAGGACCACAGAGGTTTGACAACCACCTTTTCAGACCTGACGTGCACGCCAGCTATACGTGAATGCAGGTGTCAGGAAATACTGCTTTGTGATTGGTCAGATTGTGATCACTTGTTTCCGTATGTTTGATACAACAGCCACATTATAGATTTGTTGTAGAGCTGGGCGATATGCCAAAAATATTATCACGATATATTTTTCCCATATTGATCGATATCGATATATATCACGATAGTA
>JBBBVT010000007.1:2661457-2675186 GCA_037177035.1 Craterocephalus eyresii
TCATCAGGGAGTTCCATCGCCAACACCCTGACCAGCCCTCCAACTTCACCTCTGCACAAGGTGGCCCCGACACTGACTCTCAGTCTCCTCCTGCATCTGGGTCTGAGGAGGAGGAGGTGGGATCGGCCTCAGAGGATGAAGAGCCTGGGACGGAGTGCACATAAATCAGCTGCAAAATTTGATATATTGAATGTGCAGTTGGTTGTTTTTGCGCCTATAAATACCGCTTTTGAAAGGCACGTGTAAACAGACTCGACTTGATGCACAGACGGCTGCACCTTGATGAGAGTGATCAAATTAGAAGAGATAATTTGGTGAACGATTAAATGTTGTCAAAAGGAGACGCCTTAATATTTATTCTGTCTACAACAGCCATGATGTCATTAACATGGTTCAGTCTATGCATACTCTGCCCATATTAACTTGTTGGACGACCAGGTGGTTCATACAGTATATCGTCTACAGTATAATATTGGTCTGAGAAATAGCTTCTGTCCACCCCCGTCTCATTTGCCGAGGTTTTTATAGCTTTTTTTATCTTATTTTAATTTTTTGTCCCCCATGTAACACATCTCTTAACCTCATCCAATGCTAGTATTATTTTCCAATGCATTTACGTTTTGGAAAATATATTCTCAAATTACACACATTACGACACACCTACTTTTTCTATGAGTTAATCTTAAAGGCCAGTTTATACTCATGCAGCATATGCGTCAGGTTGGGGACACATAGCTTACACAGTGGCAGTACATGTTTATATTTGTGCGCAGGGTAAAAGTGCTGTGCAGCAGTTTCTTACAGATCTGAAGGTAGTAGTGGGGTTGGTAGCGGCCGGTAAACTCCACAGCCTGGATTTTTTTCGATGGTTCAATAAAGCAAGTTTACAGATGTGGTGGTCAGTATGGGGTTCTTAGCAGACACAGATGCATAGCACGGTAATATTTGCATGAGTCCTATTTTGCCTTCTGGATTTTGCACAGCAAATCAGCAATGTAGCAGCACAAACCAATATCCAGAAACAAGCAATCACAATCCCGACCAGTCACAAGGGAGTTCATCCACAAAGCTGTATTTGGGTAGCTGGCTGTACATCAGGTCTGAAGAGGTGTGTGCTTTCAGGGTTTTCTTTGGGTTTTCAGTCTCAAATCTATGGAATGTAAAAGGTTTTCTCCCACCACCATAATGTTTCTGGAGCAGACGACAGTCGTTGGATTTCACTTTCAGTTTCTTCTTCCAGATCTTCAGATCTATATTGTGGTCTCGCCACAATCTTGGCAGAGAAAAAAATCTGAGATTGGTCCTTTGGATGGATTCTGGTCTCTGCTGTCTAGCTATGCAACTCCTTCAGGCTGACCTTTGATTTCTATTTCCTCTCTGGTCTGTGAGATTTGGTGGACCATATTTTCTTGACATCTTTGTTGTGGTGAAACATGTTATGAGTGAAATCCTTTATCTTCATCCAACCATATTCTGCATTCTGCAGAACAGACCTGTGTGGAGAGCTCTTTGTCTGCTTGGTGTCTAATTGGTGTTTTTTGGGATTTCTAATTTTTGGTTGGAATCATTAGAATCACTTTATTAAACAAATAAAAAAGTGTGTTTGTGAGGGGGGGGGGATGCATCACAAAGGTTGTGAACTTCTGTTTCACATTTATTTATTGCTCCTAACAGAAGTCAGATTTTCCATGTTTGCTGTTCTCATGCTGGAACTCTGAGCTTTCTGTGTCCCTCCTTCAGTTTTCATATTTCACTGCCATCTCTCCGAAATCACAACCAGATGTTGTCATCGGCCCCACATCCTGCTTCCTGTGTCCAGTTCCCATCGAGGCCTGGAACGTGACACTTTCTCCTGGAAAGTATCGTAAAATGGAGAAAATTCTGTGCAGCTATTTCCTTTCATAAATCCTGTGTCTCTCTGTTGTACTGCAGCTCAGAGTGTTCAATATTCTAATGGAAGAAGCGTGGAGGTGCATGGCAGTAAATCCACACCGACAGCGACGGGGGGGCTTTCATCATCCACCTGAAGCTCTGTAGATTTATGTCCATAAATACCGCTCATGCATGTAATAACTCCTCCCATCTTTTCAGCAGGGGTCGGGTTTCAGCATCTGTATGCAACCGTCTGTCTACCCGTAAACACCAACCTCACCTGTTGACATACTGGCCGGAGAAGGCCAGCCGCCACATGATGGCTTTATGGTTCCACTGTGATGTCGTGTGAGTAATAAATAATAGAGAATATCATCTTGCAGCACTTTGAGATTCTCACATAAGCAGGGAGAACTGAGAAATCAGCTGAGGAGAACAATCTGAAGACTAAAGGGCAGAAGGAATATGTGGATTTACTCATGTGCTGACAACAAATTTAAGGATTCAGACTTCAGATCATGACACAAGATTTATCTGTAATATGTCAGAGCACCTGATGACTAATGTGGCCTTGAAGTGCGAACCACATTAACAAATCATTAAAAACAATACCAAATTCAAAAACACAAAAAACAATTTAAGAATCACAACCGGGAATTAAAAATCACAACTGCATATTAAAAACACACTTATTATTTCCAGACCCCCGGGGGGAATTGCTTGTCGTATGAATGGCCTCCTCCCTCTTGGCATATGACTGCAAGAGGGTCTATTCGCCAAAGCACATTCTGATTGTAACATAATCAATAAATGTATCTCACCTCGTAATCAGTCTCTCCTAATTGAACTGTTTGTTAGGTAAAGGGTAGGACCAAGGCTGTTGTGTGCTTCTGGATGGGTGTGGAGTTTATGTCAGTACCAGCTTATTGAGAAAAGTAAACATTGCATGCTTTCACATCAGTCTCCAAAAATCTCCAATGCCAACGGAAAAGCTCTCTAGATTTGTCATGAGTCACTTGGGAGATGTGAAAACTGGCTAAATATAGTGCCAGGGTCACTAAGTTGTCAACACTGCTTTGGCCAAGCGCTGAAGTCTGTTTCTGTGAAAGTGTTGTACCAGAAATCATGCAGTGACAAACATTGTTTGGAATGCAGATTGAATGCATTGATATTTTTATAATGAATTAATTTAATTAACACATTAAAGTCTCAATCCTAAATAATATAATATAATATAATATAATATAATATAATATAATATAATACAATATAATATGATAAGATTTCCAAGTTTAGTAATTAGATAACCAGCACGAATGCAGCTGTTTTCCTTTCTTGTTTATTTTCATTGTGATTTTGGTGCTAAGTGCCATATGCCTTATCATGGACATAATTTGTGATAGCTACTATAGCCGGTGTCTTGGAATCAACAAAGTAGGATAAGATGTCAGAGGATTTAGCAGCCTTGAGTACAAGCTTTACAGGTTTTGTTAAACCTTCTTTATGGAATACCCCCTAGGTTTGCTTGCTGTTAGAACAACTAGTTATAATTCTAAGTTCTTCTAAATGCCTTTTCGTAGTACAGGTGAGTTTATTTATGTCAGACCAGTTCATGTAAACCCAGTCAGATTCACATAAAATCTTTGCAGCTCTGTAAAAAAAGGGATTTACTTCAGCAAATGGAAACTACTACCAGCTTTTATCAGCTGTGTAGACAGTGATGTGCTGTCTCTGCTGGAGATGCTGATCCACAAGGGGACTCCACAGGGCTCACAGGAACCTGGATCACTGGTGTTTTCTGCAGATGTTTGTTTGGAGCTGTCAGATAATCATGTTGGCCCTCAGCTGAAACACAGGCTTGTTTTCACTGTGAGGTTTTGTTGTACACTCTGTCAGCCTCCGGGAAAGAAGAATGTTGATGGTTTGGACCAGATTAAATCCACTGATGAGCCATTCATTGCTGATGACCTTCAGGGAGCTGCAAACTCTTAAGATACATTTCTCTGAAAGAAAGTCAAGTGAAGGAAGTCTTGCTGTCATCTTCTCCTCTAATTATCAGTGGTTTCATGTTGTTTGTAATTGTTTTTGTCCTGTCCAGCATCATGAAAGCAGAGTTATGGTCATTTGCTTTGCTGTGTGGAGCTTTATGGATTTAAGGTTGCTCTCAATACTTAAAGGAACTATACCTGATATTATTTTAATCTTTCTAAGAAAAATGGTTTTCTACGTGATATAGTATGTGGTAAAAGGGGTAATTTGATTACAATTAACGACTCATTGATTGCGCATATGTACGAGTTCAGGTCATTTTAGTTTACAAAAGCGGCTAGTTTTTTTAGCATTGGAGTGACGCGCTTTCTCTGCCTGGTTCATTTTTGGAACGTCCAAACTCCGATCAGCCAGTAATAGCGTTCCCCTAGTGATCCGGAATCAATTTATGAAAGTTAAACCCCTTAGCGAAGAAAAAGCATCATACAAAAGCAAAAAAAAAAATAGCCGCTATCGCTAACTAAGCTAGCCGGACGTGAAATCGGGTATAGTCCCTTTAAGTACTATTCTTTAATTCTTAATTTGTTTATTGCTAAATTAAACATTAATGCTGGACCTGAAAAGAGGAATAAAAGAAGGGAGAGAGTGAAGTTGGGAGGATTTGAGACAAAGATACAAAAGACAATCAAAACCAAAACAGAAAAACCTGACATCCAGCTGCTCCACCTGTAAATAAACTTCGCATAAAACATCATCTGTCAGAAAACTAAGCAGACAATCATCAGGAGCCTCACAGGTAGACAAACAAAGAAATATAAACAACAACAACGTAAATGTAAACCTAACTATAGCTGCAGGTGATTAAACTTTAAGGACAACACAGTATTATGGGCATGTTTTTACTGAAAGAGTGAGTTTTCTGTGATTAAGTACAACGTTTATACAACAAGAATGAGTTGCATAATTGCACCCACTCCAAGAATCAGAAGCAGACAAAACATGTTCCAAGGCATGATCAACCAGCAGACATCATGGAGCACATCCAGTGCAACACAGCGGCAACCACACACACACCCAAAAGACGGCAGATGAGGGCCTCAGCCAAAACCTCTGTTGCTATGGAGTATGGATCCCAGGGGACCAGAGACGACGGCCCACCAACCCCATCAGCCCTCCACTCCCCAAGCATATGTAGAGTGTAAGACTGTCAGGCTCAAACATCTCAGTGATCCAACTGAACTAACTGAAGACTATCTCAAAATAGTTGAAAAATTTGATCATATACAATTTCTAGAGCCATGCATGAAGATAAACAAATGATAATTACATTTACATGGACGAATATTCAATCTATCTGAATGAAATTAATCTGATCAGAGATTTCAGGTAACATGTTAACATGGACGCTGGATAAAATGATCTGGTCTGTTATGTTTTTATATGTGTAGCCCTGTACATAATTCATATAAGTTAAAGAGAATAAAAGATGATTAAAAATGTAATAAATTGATGAGTTACAGAAAAAAGAGTTAATAAATAGAGTTCATAATGGTTAAAACTGTTAAAAAGTGTGCTGGTTAAAAGCATAAATGTATTATAAGTTAATAAATTAGACTATTCACAGTTAAAGGCAAATTCCATGTAAATGTTTTGAGTTCATTTGAGAAAGAAGAAGAGCTGTTGTGGTAATGTGTAACTTAACGTGTTTTGTGTTTTATGTCAATCACTGATTTCCTGCTTTGCAATTGGTTGTTTATACTCACGAGCCAATCAGAGTACCATCACCCTGTAAGGGGCGGGACTACTGGCACAGATTAGTGTGGAGAGTAGTGAGCATGCGAGAGAGAGAAAAAAGAGACAGACGCAGGCGAACTGAGCTAACTGAGAAGGCACCGTGGTGTAGGAAGCATGTTGGAAGTTTTGCTGTAATGGTTGACTACTCGTGGTCCTGATAAAAAATTTCATTGTGACCTGCAAGAGGTGAATATGATTGTATATGTCTGTATTTTGTACTATATTGAACTGTACTTTGTGTGTAATGTGGTTAGCGACGTGCTAGCTGGCGGCCGCATTCAGTGCTAATGGCCCGGATTTCATAGCTTAAGCCTGTAATATTTCTGAAGCTAAATCAAAGCTCATTTCAACAAGAGATAGTGTTTGATAATGTGGCTCAATGAAGATACTATGTTCTAAGGAGCCGGACGTTGGTGAGAGAGAGAGTGGTTTCCAGCCGATGGCTCTGCTGTTTCGGTGTGTCCTGCTTGTCCTGCTGTGCCCTGCCCTCCCCTGCCCTGCCGACCTGTGTCCTGCTGCGTTTTTTTCCCTTTGGTGACTGCCATTCCCATTGCCATTGCCATAGAGAGGCTCATATCCCCCCATTTCCCTTCTACCTCTACTGACATAACTCTGGATTCCTGAGTATTCCTTCCAATGCACATGTTTTTATTTTGAGCTGAGTTTGAGTGAATTGGCCATTACAGTTATAAGGCCCACCTCACACAAGCACCGAACAGGCCTGCAACGGGTTGGGTTTCTAATTTAAGATCAGTTTAAGTGTTTTTTCTCCTTTTGGGAAAATGAAAGGTTTATTTACTGGTTGATTTATTTTTTTAACATATTTTTACCATTGTGTTTTCCCACTTCGTGCTTTATCCTTGTAAATATTTTCTTATCCCAGATTACAGTTGTGGTGGTCATTATAGAATTTTAAGGTATACATTAACAAAATAACATATAACAAAATTACTACATGGGTCCTGGGTTACATATGACTGACAGGTTCAATACATTTTAACCCGTTTTGGACATGTACAGTGCTACTAGTTTGAGATAAGGGGGATTTTCTTTTTTTAAATTTTGAACCTTTTGTCCATCAAAAAGCTGAACTATCCTGAAACTCTTTCAGTTTTCAACACAAAAGTCGTATCAGCCACAGTCCTGTTCTGTTCTGCTGTCACTGTTCACATCTTCCCTGAAACTCATCATATACCCTCACATGGTTGAAGCATGTGCAGAAACAACATCCATCAGGAACTGATGACCGTTGGATTGACCGTTTACTGGTTATTTTATCCTGATCCGGTTCTAAAAAGTTTTAAACCATTCATCATGATCTGATCAGAACTTCTTTCAGATCGAGGCCAATCACATCAGCTGAGGTGTTTACATGACACATTTGTTTTCTGACTGGAGGTTTGATCAATCAAAAGTGCCCCATGTAAAGACAGCTAGTGACAAGGTAGACCAGTTGTTCTTAAACACAGAGTTGGGGGTAGCATGGACTTTGGGGTGTGTCCTTAAACACACATTTTAAATTTATTTTTTTAATGTAGTGCTAATGCCAGAGCACCATTCCCCATCCCCTATCTCCTGCTCAAGGGAGCACCCAGGAAAATGTGGTTTTCTGGTTTGATGTGTCTTTACCAGGAGGTGGACAACCCTTTCAGTCGGAGATATTTACGACCATGTTTTCATATTTAAATGAAAAAGACCTTTAATAGATAAGTAAACCTCATGAACTGATTCACATCATCTGAATTCCTGGCTTCATACTGCAGTCAAACATCTGTTTAGTGCCTCTCCGTTATGAGTTTTATTATTTTCTTTCTATCTTCCAATTCATTATCTTTTTTCTTTGTGTAGTGAAATCACTTTGTTTGAAAAGAGTAAATTTGCTGAATGTTTCTGGTTTAGAAAATAATAACAAGAGTCATTAAAAATCCATTTTGATGTGATGGTAATCACATGAACCTGCTCAGTTTCTGCTCTCCACTTTAATTTTCTTTATGAAACATAATTAGTGGAAACCTTTACTGCCCTCCTTTGTCTTCATCCGCCTGGAGACGAAGCGCAGCTCTCGCTGAAAAAGTGATCCCACACATGAAGCTTGAATGAAAAACAGGAAATATTGAGAAGCCGATGGAGGTTAACAGGTTTTAGTGAATGCGTTGTCGGTTTTCCTGCCTGTGTTTCATCATCATGTCGTTTTAATATCGACTGTCACTGGGGAGCAGAACAAATATGTAGCATCATCGTCTGAGGCGATGAAGAAATGAAGAACACAATAACATCAAAACAGAGTTACTTTAAGCACAACGGGAGGAGGGAAAACTGTCATTTTACAGCAAAAACACCCGTGTTCATTTCCATATTAGATGTTGTTGAACCTTCATTTGAGGCCCCTGGAGGTGTTCGGTCCCCAGAGGAGGCCCCATCTGAGGAAATAAAAGACCTCCCTCAACCCCCCACCTCCAGAGCTGATCTCCTCTTTGTTTCACCATGTAAGACTTCTTTTTTTTCTAAGCCTACAACGTCTGATCGAATAAATCATGTTTCAGTCAGATGTGTTTTCAGAGTCGGGAGCTCCCTGAAGGCTTCACAGTGTTTTCTCTGCCTGACAAGAATAACTGAGCTAATATTTTCAATATCCAGCCTCATACAAGACAAACATGCACAGTAACATTTACATTTTCTGACATGGAGCTCAAAAGCTTCCAGATCCAGACGAGCCTTCAACTTTTACAATAATAAACTTAATGCAAACACCATGAAATGAAGACGGTTCACTCGTCCAGCCAAGATTCTTTTACAGCACTAATGTCCTAAACTTTAATGTAATTTACTGTTGAGCAAATTCCAAAGGTCACTAAAACAGATTTCAACATCTGTGAGGTTTGAGGGTCTCTGAAAGGTGCGGGGGTACTTCAGAGAGTCACTGAAGAGGTTACAAGAGTCTTACGTTGGACGGAATGGGAGGTTTTGCTGAACTAGTCACTAAAAAGGTTACAGGAAGTCTCTCAGGAGGTCCATTTAACAGAGTTGTAGCCAATTATATTTTATCATAAGCAGTTGTTCAAATAATTTCTTGTGTACTATACATGTTACCAGAAAATTCACCTAGTGGATGCATTAGTGGAGTTGCCAAATTTATATGGTATAGACAAATCTCTAAACATGGCAACGATAGAGGAGATTGGTGTTTGGTTAATTTTGAGATCATGTCAGGAAACGGCAGTGATTTCATAGATGCTATGTAAGGACGCAAAACCTACTTGGCCATGGGGATATCCCTTTGGCTGACTGGCAAGCACGCCTGACTTTCACCCGGGAGGTTGTGGGATTGATCCCCGTTCGGGCCCTCTGGTCGTCCTGCCACATAAGGATCCCCAATCCCGGTCCTTATGGGCCTCATACAGGTTTTAGATGTTTTACAGCTCAAAAACCCACCTATAACTCTCATTAACAGGCTTGTGCAGAACTTGACATCAAGCTGTTGGAGACCCATTTAATTGAAAAAGGTGTGCTACAGCAGAGAAACATCTAAAACATGCAGGACACTGGCCTCTGAGGACCAAGATTGAGGATGTCTGCCCTGATGTTGACATCAGTTCATACTGCAGCTTGTGATTGGATAATATTGATTTTTGAGGACATGCACTAGTGGCGCTTCCCCCACCTCAAAAGGGGGCCCCCAAAGAGCACAGAGGTTCAACAAGAGTTTGACTGTAGAGTCTGTATTGTTGTTACTGTCTGTCCTGGTAATCTGGTAATTATCCCTGATCCATTTTCTCAGTGAAACATATCAGGGAAATGCCACAGTGCATATGATTTATGACTTTTACAAAAAAAAGGGGGGGGGGGATTAAGTCTATACATCAATAGTTACCTTAACTTTGATTTTATCAGAGACAATACAGGATTCAGCTAGAATGCATAATCCTTGGTGAAAAGCTATTTAATTAAAGCATAAAGCAAAGCATTTTCAGCATGGGCAGGTGAAGAGGGTACATGACGTTTCGGTAGTCGCATGAAGGGAGTCCTTAAGAAAATCATTGTATTGTGTAGGCTTTATCATTTAGACCATTTTAAACTGTTCAAGAGGCTGCTGGTTGTTGATGCAGGAGGTTCCTGTAGTGACTTGCTTTAGAAGGCAAATTCTGAGTGCCTTGCAGGAAGTAAGCTATTGAAAGGGTTTTTGGGACTAACTAAAATGAAGAACAGTACATACCCAAAAGGGTTCCATCAGTTTATCGGGGATTCAGTTTTAATGGGAATCCTGGGTGAGGGAACTCCAAAAACAGCATTCTGCTTTGTTTTGTCATCTTCAAACAAACCTCTTACCTAGTGTGGACCAAAGAATCAAACTTTGGTCCGCCTTATATGCAAAGGTCTCAGTGTGCTTACAAGTGAACCTTTGCAATACTGAAAGCAAACAGAACATGCAGTGAACCAAAGACAGGAGGTGACATAAAACATCCATAGTCCAGACAAACACATCCAGACAAAAGGGTAATATTTTCCAGAATTTCCTGCCCAATCAACTCAAGTAACCTGGCCTGTCCAAGTGTGACTGCAGTCAAACAAGTCCAGGTAGATTTTGCAAACATCCAGATATTGTTTCAAGGATTTTGGCTTCTATGGTTACAAATATCCAGTAAAGATTAGAGCACATACTGTAGTTGAGAACATTACAGAGATCACTGTTGTTTAGGGTTTGAAGAGGTTTTGAGATAGTTCAAGAGGTTCAGGTTCTACAGGGTAGTGTAATAGTGGAACATTGAAACTGTTTAAAAACTCCCTGAGAACATTTTTGGAGGTTTTACTGGATTTTCAGCGTCCAGAGTGAGGTTCTTGAGTTGAGAATGAGTCGGTCTTTGTTTATTCTGGGAATCCTTACAGAGATTCAGGAACCTATGAGGATTTTAGAGTTCCTCCAAGGGCCCTCCAAGACATTTTCAAAGTTGTATTCATTCAGTCCAAAACTAACTGAAACAAAAACCAAAACTACAGAAGCAGATGTAGTTTTATGTCTCTGAAATGAAAAGCGGTGTGGACTCTGCTGGACTGTTGATCCTCTCTGTAGGGTTTCCTGTTCTTCATCTACAAACTGCACTGATGACTGCGGCCGACTGTACATTAAATCCAGATTACACCTCTGAGACCCATGAGAACGACATTCCCTAAACACTGAAAGAGAAGTCGCTGTTTTCTGGATGTTTTTCTTTAAAAAGGAAATTCATACTGCTGTCAGGAGTTCCTGAAGATGGAAAACTCTCAGAGAAGTCCAGGAATCCCTGAGGACAAACAGCCAGGAACATATTGGAAAGGGGGGGTTAGGGCAATCCCACAACAGAGCTGTGGGGGTCACATGCTGGCACAGCTTTTTCCTGACATGTTAAGGTTTTTTTTTTTTGTGCAGCTTTGTTCTAAATCCCTGCAACCAGAACCCAAAGTGGGGTCGGGGATTATGTTTTTGGGGCGGCTGGAAACAGTTAACTTTTTTAATCACATTTATTCATGCAGGAAGAATCTGTAACCGTGGACAGATCAAACGCTATTAAATTGATCAAAAATCAGAATTTTTAATATTTTTCAAAGATGAAATGTAAGTTGTGTTCACATTTATTGTTTTTGTAAATCAAAACTGATCAATTTCTGGTACAATGACCTCCATTCTCTGAAGTGTCTTCCTTTCCCACAAGAAAACCACAAGATTCTTTCAGAGCCCCAGAACTGTCAGGGCAGACCTCCTATCAGATCTGGACGTGCATGTGTTACGTGTTAGCTGGTGAGTGATGTTAGCTGTTGAAGCTGTCAGGTGCAGGTGAACCACAGGACAGCTTCTTTTCACTGAGACACAAGATTTAAAGACATGATTTGATTTTGAAGGAAATCACAACAAGCACATGTTCAAAAAGACAGGAGACTGAAGAAGTGTGATAGTGCTGCAAATACAAGTGTATGTTTGTCAGGGAATATGGCTTTACATTAACCCTGCTGTGAAGGTTCAGAGGAAGATGAAGAGGAAGATGAGGGCCGGACCACCTCTTTGCTGCTGCCTCGAATAATGGAGATTGTGAATAAAGGTCAGCCATGGTGTGCTGTCACAATATACACACACATGTGCACAAAGTGTAACGTGTGCTGTCCTGGGAGGGTTTGAGCGTGTGCAGAGATGAATTGGTTTAAGGGATGAAGATGAAGAGGGGTGTAAGCTGCAGCTCTGTGGTTGGATGATGTTACAAGAGGAATGAAACCACCTTGTTTTACAGTTGCAACCTGAAGATGGAGAAAAATGTCAGCACGACTGACTGGTTTTCACATGAACAAGACAAACAGTTAAAAAAAACAGTTAAATATTTTCAAGAATTTTCTAGGGATGCACGATAACCTTTTTTAGAGACCAATATCGATAACTATAACTTTCAGCTCCTAAAGGCAGATACAGATAACTGAAAACCGACATATTTGAGATCATTTAATCAATCTTACTAAGAAAACCAAAAAGTCTTCTAACTCTTAATAGAGAGACTTACTGCTGAAAACTATTGGTAAGCCTCTCAAACATTCTAAAAGATGTCAAACAAAACTAATTGATATATTAAATACACATCAATTGAATTAAGGTGCATCGCTTACTTATACAAAAATAAAGGCTCCTTAAACCACCTTAAACTAATGCAAATACATGCATTGGGATTACAAACTAAAAAAGCCTGTTTTTCAGAAGTCAAAAAAAGAAAAAGAACAGAACATGCACTGATGCAAGTTACATTCAGACATTTCTACTGTTTATAAGCACAGTCTGAATACGTGTGCTCTTAAGAATAGTGCACTGACACAAGTTAGATTTGATGATTTTATCATTGTAACCTACCTGTGTGTGAGCCAGGCAGCTCCTGGCACTGTAACACCGCTCTGAACAGCTGAAAGTTCTGCATTTAACCACTGTGCAGTCAGACTCATCATGCTTACAGGCTTACATCACAAGTAGAGATGCGCAGATGACTTATTTTTTTATCCGCAACCGCTTCTTAAAATCTCCATCTGCCCGCTATCCGCCCGCACAAGCAATTTTTACCAATTTTCAAAAACGCATCCGCCTGCCATCCGCAGAATAGTTTTTAGGTATATTTAAATTAGCTTTTTTATTTGAGTGCTCGGCATTGTAAATCATGGCTCCAGGTGATTAATCAGACGCGAAAGGCCTCTCTCCTCATTGAGGGTGAAGGGCTGCTTGTCAAGCATAATTTTCATGATTAAATCTTCAATAGCCTTAGCCCGTGTGTTATGTCTAGAAAATTTCTTGGATTTGTCGAGAGCTTAATGGATGGCTGTGAGTCCCGATGACATCTTAGCGGCTAGCTTTCGGTCGTTAGCTAGCGGCTTCAGCTGCCGTTATTGTTTCACGTGACTGATCAGGTTTGTAGTATTGAAACTCGTGCTACTTCTCCCTCCTTGTGGAACTTGCTTGGAACACTTGTTACAAATAGCCAGCGAACTGTCCTCATCGGAAACTGAAAAAATCCCACACTATGTCTGTTGTCAAACGGAAAGACGCAGTGCGCTGCATGCTGATGGTGCTGCATTCACTGCGAGACGGAAATGACCTATTCCTGCATTTGCTAATCTTTCTTTTGGCCTTTTTAAATGAATATTTCTATTGTTTATGTGTAACAAGTCGAAAAGGTAACCCAGTCAGTTTTCTGATGAAATAAAGGTTAAATAAAAATTTAAAACAAATACCAAGACTATGACTAAGTTTTAATTAGTTGTTTTCTAACATGAGGGGGTAGTTTTCCTTTTTATGTCAACATCACTTGAATGCAGCATGCACTGTAGACCAGTTTATAGTGTCTGTGTCTGCGGAGGACTACCGTGCTGACAAGTTTAAAGGAGCTAAAAGCGATTTTTTTTCGCAGTTAGGTGGCGTACTGTGGAGCCGTCTCAAACCAAAACAAAGCCTGTGTCAATCAATGCCTCTCTGCCTCTCCCCCCAACCGAAAAACCATGCCCCTCTTTTTTTTTTAAAAAAAAGGAAAAACTCCTCTTTGCCTCATATAGTTTTACTTTATTTATTAATTTTAAA
>JBBBVT010000007.1:2758847-2783317 GCA_037177035.1 Craterocephalus eyresii
ACACACACACACACACACGCACACACACAAACACACACACACACACACACACACACACACACACACACACACACACAGTTATTTGTTCATTCAGGGTAAAGTAAATATGGTGGCAAATATGGCAGGTGCCATGTATGTGGACCCAGATGCTATTGTAATGTGCTTTGGGGCCCTATAGGCAAAATTCGCAAGGGCATCATTCAACTAGTAGGCCTACACTGTTCTACGTACTTACCTAATTATTTAGTTGTTAATTTATATTAAAGTATTTAATATAGTGCAAATGCAGGATGTTTAACTGAAGAATGCATTGTGTTCCAGGTTTGATTTACATTTACAATGTAATACATTACATAAATACAGTGTTAAGTTTTCGGGGACAATCAAAGAAGGTGAAAAACTCACCGTGTGCGGCTCTTCCTGAGCTACGAACTGTGGGCAGAAATTGAAGTGACTAATCAACACTCGTCTTCTGCTCACATGATTCGCTGACGCGATTCAAACCTGTCGCCTGGTAACAAAAACAGACAAGAGCTAACCCATGTTTGTCTGACTTTTCAACGGCGACAACGGAGGCGCCTCATCAACAAAAGAAGCAACAACATATCTTCCTCCATCTCTGTCTCTGTTTTTGTCAAGGTTTTGGACAAGGTGAATCTAACTCGCTTTGGATCCAGGGCACAAAACCCCAACACTCACGAGATCTTAAAATGAATTCAGAAGCAATCCGTCTTTCAGGGCGTTGCTGAGGACTCACTTTCTAGTTTTTCTACCGTTGAGATACATGGCTGGATTATTTGCACTGCTGAGCAATATTAAGTGATTGAAAAATAAAAATATTTTCGCTGCCCATGACAGCAGTCATTATTTATTTCAGTGGTCATTTTGTAAGGGATAATGTATGGAATGCAGTAGTTTATCAGGAAATAACAAACCTACAGTACAAAGTACACTCCGACTGACACTGATCCATGCACCTTACGTTATCTAAATTTCTTAGCCCTGTTAGCTCAACAGTTAAGTCTAGCCAGATATACCAAGCATATATTCCTTTGATAGCAACATAAAATAGACCAAGTTAGCTGTTTTTAGCCTGCTAGCTAAATGAACAAGTTGGTTGAAGGTGTTTACAGCAAGACGCACACACTCCCTCCTAAGAGAGGCCAATTAACTTATCATGTTTATCTGTGGACAGTGAGAGGTAGGTGGAGGCCACTGTTTCAAACCCCTCCCCAGCCCAAACAAATCCCCTCTGGTTCCAACTCTGCCCAGGACGCAAACCAGTGACCTTCCTGCTGTGAGGCAGCGATGCAATCACCACACCACTGTGCGGGCATAACCCTCCTTATTGTAGCCGCTCTATGACCTAAAGTTGATCGCTCTGCAGCCCTCTCTGTTGCTTCAGTTGTCTGTCACTGATACTCACTTTTGTTTCCAATTTTGTTTTGCAAATGATAGTTCAGTTTGATAGACATGTCACATCATTTTAACCTAATGATTTTTCTAACACACCCTAATTTCTATTGTGCCCCCTGGTGGAATCTTCCGGCAATAGTGTAGTACACAACATGAATAATAATGCTCACAATGGAGTTAGTTGGTTATGCAAAAACAAGTTTAAAAAGCAAATATATTATTTGCTTAAGGTCATTACAAAAAACACATAACTCATAGAGAAATACAAGAATAAATAATTAGAGAACAAGTGTAATACCAAGTCTTTGATTATCATAGATTCATTATTGTTAAACAAATGTCAACTTTTAAATGTCTTTTAAATAAGTTGTATGAGTGAAAGACTGAGGTACGAGGTCAGAAAAAGAAAAAGCTCCTGACTGTGAGAGTCAGGCAGTTTTGACAGTGTCTGTACTTTTGTTACATCTCATATTTTTGTTCAAACATCTTTAAAAGTTTGGATCCATTTTTCTTCCCATCCTGCCCGTCTTCTCTTGTGTTCCTTCTTCTTGGCAGAACGCGCCTCCATAAATCCAGGCGTCCATCTGGAGAAGGTGTTTACAGCGTGACTGTCAGGAGAGACGTTCGACATGAGCGATGAAACGCTCTCTGCACGCTGCATCCACAGATGTTTGTGCGATATTATCATGGAGGGCTGGAGGTGCCCAGCTGTCTCTGCTGATTTTCTTTCCTCGGTTACAGACCAAGTGCTCCGATATGTTTTATGATGAATCTACATATTTCCTCTCTCCGGGGGGACACACATTATTGGGAAGCACTCGATCTCTGCCTCTATTTCCTGTCGGCTCTAATAGCTTCCAGGTGAGAGGTGTTCCTCAGCCCTCGCCTGGGAATGCTTATTAAAACTGTTTTCCTATTGATACAGTTGGTTTGATACTCACCAGATTTGACAAAGTAAAGATCTCATGTTTGGCGTAATGTTACAAGGGAAACATAAGTGAGTTATTTGGCCTCATTCTGCAGCAGACGTAACGTTTTTAAGGCGCAGGCCCTGAAACCCGAAGCTTCTTCCCTGCACCGCATTTGGTTTTCATTATTTTTTGCCTGAAACATTTAACAATAGCACCAAGGGATTAAGTCATGCAGCAGGTCGCAGCCAAGCCAAACATCCTGCCTCCTCCAGAAAAATGAAGACAGATGGAGAAGAGAAGCAGGTGTAAAGTGGACAACAGGGCTTCACTTTTTGTCCTATTCAGGAGGTGTCATCGAGGAGGAGGAGGAGGAGGAGGACGGAGTGAAAATAACAGTTAAGGCCATTTTCCATCTTCCTGAACATTCATGGGAACTCTTAAATTACCTGATGGTGAGTTTAACCGAGCAGAAACACACTCGCCTCTGCTTTTATTAGGCTAGTTTCTTACCTGAAGGTGTCTGTGTGTGGCCTGTTTTACACTCTGAAGGTAAATGAGTTGGACTTATGCTGCAGGATCACAGTGACTTGCCCATGATGGTTTGTTCTGGTTTTCACTCATTTTGGGATGGAAAAACCAAAGAAACAGCACATCCTCAGCAGAGTATGAATAACATTAAATACAGATCTAGTCGGATGCTGAGTCTCCTACACTGACGATTGTGTAAAATAATTATGATATGGAAAGTAGATACATTTTAAATAAAATTTATAACAGGAAATCTTTTTAAAATAAGAACATTTTGTTTACAAGCAGGATCAACTGATCAAGTTCTACAAAACTAAACTAGCCCACAAAACTCCAAATGAATTTTCACTATTTTTTGTTGTGTTTTGTTTTTTATTTGTTTTTTTTAAGTAAAAATTCATGTTGAAGATTTTATCCCAGTCACATTTTGTTTTCAGGACAGACTCAGTTGTCATATTTTGAGGTTGAAATATTGTTAGTATGTTAACTAAATGTATCAGTAGAGGTCACACCATAAAGGCCAACCAGAACAAGAAAACAGAATTATTACTAACAGTACTATCTGTAGAAATAACACACAGATCAACAGTAACAAGTCTTCTTTCATCTGCATATCATTCTAAATATCTCCATTTTATTTCCATTAAGACAAACACACAACAGAAACAATAAACATATTTATACTTTTTTCCTCATTTAAAGTTATTTACGCTACTATTTAGCTCCTACACTAACAAAGCCAACTCCGGGTCATCTGATATTTGGTCCACTCCTGCATTAAAAAGGACTTCATGGCTTTATTCCAGGCATAGAGGAGAATCTTTTTTCTTTTTTTCAGACACTTCTGCTCACTTGTTGAAATTTGGCTGCTCCTGATTTGGCATTATTGTTTAAGAGCAACTTTAACTTTATGTTTACCGTCTTTCACTGAGATGTTTCTACAACTTTGGTTATTCTCTTTGTTTTCCAAATACCTGGCAAGTGTATCAAATTAAGGAAAAATTCTTTCCAAAATAACGTGCAACTTTGAAGTCATGACGCATTACTGTACATAGCAGGAGGGAGAGTTCATCAGCTGTTGTCTATACACAGTTCGGTTGCAGCGCAGTCAAGAAGATTCTGCTTTTTCAGAAATGGTAAACTGTGTATGGGGGTTGTTCAAACTCCAGTTTGTCTGGACATTGTAAACATAGATCTCCACCACAGAAAAAAAATGGTTTTCAGGCTTGGTGAGATTTGTACAGGTGAAACAGCAGGATTTCACCAGATGCAGGGTAGTTAATTTTATGGTTTTTTGGTGCGTACTTCTGTGAGGGGTGATTATACAGTATCTAAAGTGAGCTGACTGAACACAAACTGGGGTTCAACACACAGGAGAAAACAGGCTGAACCCCCTGTGGAGCTGAAATTGCACAGCAGAGGGGAAGAATGACACAGACGGGAAGCCGCGGCAGCAGCAACGATGACGACTTCTTCCTGAAGCAAAAGTAACAGAGTTTCATGCCGACCAGTAGCTCGCCTCTATTGCCATTTAAATGACCTCTGTGTGACCTGTTTTCATTACTCATAGCTGTCAGCGTAAAACTACATGGCTGTGGGCCTTCACTATTCAACCTGTGTTCAGTTTCATATTTAGGATTGGTCGTTTCCTGCTGATGTTATGCCATGTTTTTATTTGCAGAGAACGGTCCCCTGCTGTTTCATCACTGTGAGGAAAGCCATGTACAGTTGGGGCGGTAGTGACGCTGCTCTATAGTAAAGTATGACCTATTGTTGCATTGGAAATGTTCATTTCAAACTTGTTACAATACATGAGCTTCTACATGTGTTGCAAATAAAAGAGGCACAGACCCACTCTAACTTCTATCATTTTCTCTGTGACAGTCAATCCAGCATCCATCCCTCATCCCACCTGTACTGAGCCTCTCCAGACAGTAAAAAACTGTCTTTTATCGACTCTTGTCTCTTGCTTATTCCTCTTTGGCTCTCTTTAGTGTCCCCTCCTCCTGTCTTCAAATATTTCTTTGCTAAATTCGACAGCATGCGCAATGCGAAACTCAGCAGGCAACATCCTGGATGTAAAAGTTACAGTGCGGTTTCTCAGCCATGGGAGGCGCAATGGCTTTAGAAATGCACATAGATGCCACTGTGCCATCAAACGAGTCTGTAAAGCAGATTTTTAAGGTCAAAGAGTTATATAGCAGGGTCTTCAAGTTACTTTGTTCATTTATGGTTGTTGGTATTTCAGAAACTGCTGATTTTCAAGGATTTTCACACACAACCATCTTTAGAGTTTACAGGGAGGGATATAAATGAAACACTACACTGTGATGTAGTAGTTTGAGAACATCAGACGCTATTGGCCCAGCATCATTGGATCTTATCTCATGTTTAAACCATCAGAAATTAAATTGGATCATGTTTTTGATGCATGTTCTTATCTCACCACACCAAACTGGATCCTTAGTCAGACCTCAGGAACTTTCTGCTGTCCACCAGCAGCTGCAGGCTGAAGTTGATTACGAGGAGTTTCTTTGATTGACAGCTCCTCCAGCTTCACCTGAGCTGTGAAAATAAAAGTGCTGTGCACTGGGTATGATCAGTAACACATGTCACACCTGTCGGAGAGCACAGAGCTGACTATGACAGAGGGAGGCTGCAAACCTGTGAAAAACTCATCTGAGCTGCAGAGACAAAAAGCAAGTGTAGTCCTTGATCTTTAAATTGACCTGAAATGGATCAGACCGCCACAGCTTTGAACTATGTTTTCAGAATCTTGTTGGTGAACTTTTAGATGGTACTAGTGGGGGGGCCTGGTGTCATCTGAAGGTCACGGCTCTGGGCTCCTCCTGACTGAGATGACTTGCAGTCCTTCATGAGGACAGAGGAAAACCTGAAACTGCTGCAGCCGGATCAGGCTGACATCATCAGCTCACAGGAAATAGTCTCATTCCTCAGCGCCGCAGATGTACGGAGAGCAGCAGTGATATAATGTCACTTAAATCGAGGCTTTCCCAAACTAAACACACCTGCAGCAGCTCCGCCATCCTCCTCCTCCTCGGCTGATTGAAAGATATTTCAGTTCTTGGTGAAAGCAGAGGAGCTGTGAGAACTGGACCTTTGTGTGCTCTTATGGTTCCCAGCAGCTAAAGTTTCCTGCTGCTGGAGCTTTAAATCACTGGCCGGGTTTACCTTTGTTAGGGTTGAGAAGGTCAGCTGGTCAGGCAGGATCAGCAGCACAGAACTGGATCTGCATGTTTTCAGTTTCAAACCAGACCTGATCCCAGCAGATGTGAAGATCCAAGCTGTGGTGGAAGCAGGTCGAGAGAGAAGAGACATTACTTAATGTCCCACCAATCAAGACTTTTCTAAACATGGCTCTGTTGGTGATCTGAATGTGGTTCACTCCAAGTTACAAAGAACTATTGGCATCAAAATGTCGCAATGCTTCTGATCAATCCAAATATCGATAATATGGATAAGAAAGTTGGTATCAATGCTAAAGCTGGTATTGATACAAGTGTAGTACTAGTGTAATAACATGGGTGCTTTAGTTTCTCTACCACTATATTGTACGTATTGTTACAGCATCAAAAATTTGCGTGAGTCTGTCTAAAGTCTCCATCACAGAACAGCGCAGTCAACCATTGCGGCCCCTCCCCCTCCTCCTGCAGCCTGGTTTAAAACTGTCAGAATCTTCATAAGTATGAAGGATAAAGTGGTTTTCAGTGATTTAGTTCACTGCTGTGACGAAGCACCTAAATGGACACATTTTGCTTCTCAATTTCTGAAATAATCCCAAATTAGGAAATTTAAAACAGCACCTGTAATCACTTTGTTTCTGGAGACCTGGGAATAAAAATATTCTCTATGCAAGTCTTGGAAACATGTACAGAACAATGTTCATAAAGGAGTTTTTGGTGGATTTGGTTGAAATGTGAAAAGGAAACATAGTTTAATTTGAAAACTAGTTACTCAAGGACACTGCACAGTAAAAACAAAAACAACAACAACAATAAAACAAGCTGAGAATAAAATCAACAACTACAAAATAAATGAACTGATAAAGATACAGGCATAAAATATATATTGAGTAATTATAGAGGGTATGTTACCTTGTCAGGGGAATTTTGAGTCTGGAACAGACGGAGAAGGAGAGTCGATGTTATCCAGTGGGAGTGAATTCCAGAGTTGAAGAGCAGAGCGAGTGAATGCTCTCCTCCCCATGTCGCCAAGAACAGCTGGAGGGCAAAGTCAGGTGGATTGAGGAATACCTGAGGGAGGATACCTGCAGTATCACACACCACTGATTTTTGTGCAACTAATTACAAAAGAATCAGGTGTCACCTGACCATAAATTACTACAACAACAACAACAAGAAAAAGTTTGCCTTCACCACCAGACAGAGGACATCACAGGAAGGACATGTCCAGGAAGTTTCAGTCCTCCCGTCCACCAGGAGGCAGCACTTAACTCCCACAGCTTCCCCTCTTCCTCTGCATATGTGTGATGTTGTCATATGGTGATTTGAGTGGTTGATGTGCATCTTTCCTAGGCGTTTTGGGGTCTGTTTTTCCCACATGCTTGTGAAATAGAAAACATGCTTTTTAAGGGTTTCTTCGCTCATCAAACATAATGGCAGCAGTTACAAAAAAGTATGTGGTAAAGAATTTATCATAAATCTGGTAAAGGGCGGCTAATAAATCTGGTAAATTCATGGAAAAGTAACAATGATAATTCAACATTAGACTGACAATAACTAAAATTTTAGTTTTGAGAAATGGAAAAATTATGAGGCATATCTTGCATTGGACTTGACCAGGTAATGGCTAATTCAGAGAGAATCACCAGCAGTGTGATGTATGACTCATAATATCAGCATCTGACAGTATGAAGCCATTAGAGATGTCTCATCCCACAGAAACAGCGCGGGAACTTCCGACCCGAGGCAGGATCAGGAAAATAAGAGACAGGCTTATGCACCGATGCTGAACTGCTGAGGTGTCAGTCGGCTCATCAAACAATGTTTTAATTATAAAAGGTCGAATAAAAAGGCTATTGTAAAGACATTTTTCAGAAAAATCTTACATTTAGTCCATTTAATTAGACAAACTGAAGAGCAGTTTCAGGTTTTGGACTGGCTTTCACAGCTTGGAGAAAAGGGTGTTCAGATCTTGAGTCTCCAGTAAAGCTGGAAATGCAGAACTGTGAACATAAATTCATGGACAAACTAAAGAAAAATTTCCAATTTCATTTTAGTGGTGATGCTTGAAACATTCAGAAGCTTAGGAGGGATGGTTAGTCATCTCGTAGTTATGCTGCCATAGGTTTAGACTGCTGAGGGACATCCCATGATGCACTTGGCTTTTCATCCTCATCTTCCTGCTCCTTATCTCTATGGTACAAACATATGACAGTACTGCCATCATTAACATATTTCTCTACTCTCAGTGGAACTTGCTGGATCACATTTCTGTTGGTCTCTCTTTCTGTCGTCTCCACTGCAACCGGTGGAGGCAGATGGCCGCCCTCCCCGAGCCGAGTTCTGCTGGAGGTTGTGCCTTCCTGTTAAGAGTTTTCCTTCCCATCATTGCCTCTAGCAAGCTCAGGATGGGGATTGGATGGATGACTGGATTCAACACAATTTGTTGGTTTCCTTGCATAGGCTATTTGTTATGAATTAGCTCATAAGAATGTATGTATGAAAACACACTGGCTTAAACCGATTGTCTGTGAAGTGTCCCGAGATGACATTGTTCTGAATTGGCTCTATACAAATAAAGCTGAACTGAATTGAATTGAATGTAGATAATATGATTTCAGTAAAAATGTCAAAGATCAACCTCTTCATTCTGCAAGTAATGCCACACACGATATGACACTTTTTCACCAACACAATTCGGTCACCCTATAGGCCATTAACTTGGGTAAACTAGTTTTCATGCCAATTTACCTCCAAAATAACAGATGAGCCAAATGCAGGAATTACCCGTCTACAATGGGAAGTCTCCCTCTCATCTACACAACTGCCCTCTAACTTACCAGTACTAGTTGATTATTTATCAAACTGTAGCTGTTTTGGAATGTTTATACCTTTCCTCTACAAATGCAGCCTCTGCTCAGTAGTCTTCTTCTTGTCTGCTATGAAGCCATGAAGAAGAACTGACATGATTTTGTGAATCATCTGACCTGTTGAAGATTAAAATGAAATGACTAACCAGTTTTTAGTCTGAGCTGCCAAAGATTAACTCACACAACTGGTGGGAACCTTTCCATGTATTACATATTTCATTTAGTAAATTTTTATTTCACTCATTCTTGAGTCAAAGGAATAAAAACAAATATAATTCAATAGAAGAATGAAAATGAGCAGAAAGACTAAAAATCTTATACAAACTCCCTTTTAATATAATTTATCCAAAACACATCCAAAAAAGCATGACAACAATCTGCAACAGCAATTAATTTCAAACTTCAGCCTGTGACTTCAGGACAGGACAGACGTGAATCTGTGGCATTATAAAACAGCACTTTTCCATATCGATTCCTGACTGTCAGCATGTGTCTTGAATCATATGGTCTATAGAAGAGTTTTCGTAGTCATCCATCGTATTTCTGATGGTTTCACCTGCTGCTGAGCTCTCATGCTGACTGGGAAGGATGGCTGCTCTGATTGATTCACATCAGCTGTGCTTGAAGCGTCAGTCAGAGCTTCACTGCCAACAGTTTCATCAGTAACTCCAGGCAGAATCTTCCTGCTGGAGGGAAAATCTCAAGGTTGTGGATGAGAATGTCTTTAAGCTGTTATGTAGTCAATGTAAATGGATTCAGCTACTCCAGAGACGTTTATCTGAACTACTGATATTATTTGTGTTCAGCAGGAGATGAATGTCGTGTGGAAATCATCGCATCTTAAATCTGGACTTGCTGTTTTGTGGATTGTTACAGCCCCCGGCTTGCTAGGGAAAGGAGGTTTTCAACATTAAACCTGCAAAGACATTATTCATTAAGAGTATTTATTTTATAACGCAAAATTTAAGAATAAGTGTAAGGACAAAAAATAAGTTTCAATAACACCCAAAATGCTGTACTTGCAGACAAAACAAAATAGATGGAAGCTCAAACAAAACAGTAAGAGGACCACCTAAGGCTTACAACAAACGAAACAATTATCCAAAACTACAAAAAACAAAAAAAAAAAGTCTCAAAGCTTCACACTCTCAAAGTTTCTAATACCCAAACGGTTCACAAAAACACAGAGCTCTGAATGGTCTTCAGAGTTTACAAGGAACAAAGTTAACTACAACCAAAGACACAGCCCAAAGTGAGAGACAGGATGGTGGCTACGTACACAGCTGCCCCGTTTAGTGGCCAGTATGGTTGCCCAATTACTGGTCACATTTCTGTTGCGCTGTTTACACAGCAACTTTAAAACTGAGACAAACACTAACAAGTGTAGCATCCATATCTTCCTCTGGAAACACAATGTGCTGTGTTATCTCATGGCCTCTCTACCATCTAGCATGCAGCCAATCCTGCATACAATTCCTTCTGAAAAAAAATGGATGTCTGATAATGTGAACATACACTCAAAAAAGTTGTTCCTCAAGACCTTGTGGGTCTAAGGTTGTTAAAACAGCTGATTCTCAGTCATCAATCAATGCTAAAATTGAACCATTTTAGTTGAATTAAATAATTGTGTACCTACAGTATCAAAACAATGTCATTATCTTTGAGTTTTTGAAGTCACTCCTAAATCTTCCAGAGCTGCTGAGGCTGCAGAAAGCTCTTTAAGTTTTTTTTTCACTCTTCTGACTTCTGACATTCACATTTAAACAATTAACTATCCATTTTTCTTAGAAAAGAGGCTGGGGTTTAAGAGGTTAAAGTAATCAAGGCTGACTCAACATGTTAAAACTCTCAATCAGTTCTGAATGGTCAGTTTCAGTGGTCTGATCAGGCACCATCTTCGTTGGATGTACATAATAAACCGTGGTTCCACGTGACTTCGGAAAACTATCCTGTCTTCCACAAGATGGTAAAGTAAAAAAAAGAAGAAAAACTGTTAAAATCTAAACAACTTTAATGCAGAAAAGATTGTCCTTTTCAGGTGTTTCTGTCTGAAAACAGTTGTTAGATTTGTTATTGTTTTCTTCTGGCAGTTTCCTGTTCACTCTACTTCTTTTACAGAATCACAACCAGAAGTGCATTCTGAAGTCAAGTGTATTCACTTCAGACCAGCTCATGGAAACAAGTTAGATTAATTTTTTATTATTTGTCTGTTTATTTGCTTCTTTTGTCATTATTTAACTAATGGAAATGGAACATATTTCTACATTTTTAGACTGTAATGTGCCGTTTTTTGTGTAAAAGATTCTTCCAACTTTAAAATAAGACAAGACAAATATAGTCATAGATGGTCCACTTATTTTGGAGTTTAATTATCTATAACAACAAATGAAGCTTTCTGTAGCAAACAGTTACTTACTGTAAGTAATCAGGTTTTCTATTGATTAATCATGTAAATGGATAAGTATAAAATATTTCACAGGCCAGAGCTTCAAGCCAAATGTAATCTTTATTAGACTGTTTCTGTACAAAAAGCACTGGATCACAAAAACAAACAAACAAATGAAACAAAACTGAAAAACAAGACATGCAACTATTTACAGAATGCAAGAGACAGAAAAAGAAAAACCAGGAGGGTGTCTCTCCGCCTCGAATCCTAAAGACATTAATTAAACATTGTGCTTTGATATACTTTGATGATATACTTCATACTTCACAAAGATGCAGTGTCTCTGCCCTCGTTCACATTTAAAACATCCAGAAAGTGTATTTTTCAGCTTAAAATCTTGGTTGAAAACCATCAGGGGAAGAAGACAACTGTCAGCGACTCGGACAACAGAAAGCAACAGAAGCAGTTTGAGTAGATGGATGTTGGATTTCATGTTGATGAGGTTCAGTATGAGCCGTGGATCCCTTTAACTCAAATGCGGCTTTTCTCAGAGACTGGACTGATAACCGAACACCCAGAGGCTGATGGCTTCTACTGGATAAAATCATTTACAAACCCTAAGTTGTATTTGTTTATTCTAAATTAAAGCTGTTTGCTGGTTCAGACTGTTTCATCACAAACTTCAGCTTGTCAAAAAAACTTGTCCAACACGTTTGTTCCAGGTTCTCATGAGCTGAAGCTCATTAACTTAGAATTCTTCATAAATACCCAACATTTTGAATATTTATCAGTACTTTCCACAAAAATGTCCTTTTAAAACAAACTTTACTACAGCTACAGCAGAGTTGCAGAACTTTTTTTCCATATAACTAAGTTTAAATACCTGTTTTTGTTTTTCTCAGGTCTTAAAATTGCATCATATTTTCCATATAGGACAATAAGGAGATATCTCCAGGTTTTTTTTCCCATCATCAATGTGGAACATTTTCTTGGTCAGGATGAAATTTCTTTCAAACCTTTTAAAAGAAACATCTGGGGTATCTGAGCTAAGCAAATTAAATTAGTAAACGATAAATGGAAAATACATTCAGCAGAAGGAGGAAGGAAATTAGATTTTGGTGGATTATTTCTTTGCTGTAACAATGCTTCTTGCTGCTGTTATTACTTTTAAGTAGAGTCATATTTGCAGCGGGGTTGGATATGTGGGTTGCACCCAAGAAAAACTTGGCAAAATGTGTTAGAAGTTTTTAATGGGCACAACTGGCATTCGCAACACAGCCACTCAACTCACGAATGCAAAGGCTTTCCAATGGTTTGAAATTTATTGTTACACTAAAGAAATAATCTACCAAAAACTGATTTACTATCTTTCTGCCGAAGTTACTTTCAGTGTAAGGCATCAAACACAACAATTATTTCCAGACTTGCTCCACGGCAGCGTGGAAGACGAGCTTGTGGTACACAACAGAAACAGAGTTGCATAATTATATGGTCCAGATTGTGTGCAACGATAAGAACATCAACACCAACATCGATGGGAGTTTCCTTGAGTTCAGAGGTTTTTAAAATCTGTAGCCTGTTTTTAAATTGCAGCCATTCTCACCCAGAAAGAAAAGAAAAAACAAAAACAAAAAAAGGCCAGGATCAGGCCAAATGTTCAGATGAACCAAATTCGATTGGTCCAAAACGAAGAGAGGAGGAATCAGACAGTTTAAGTTTGTTTCTGAGATAAAAAGTTTCACATAAGGATTCCCACCATCTTAGAATGAGAGGAAAAAAAAAAGAAAATATCGGTGCATATTGTTCTAGCTTTCTTTTTACTCACTTCTCCTTTTTTATGTTTTTTGCCAAGATGCATTGCTCTTATTAAGTGCCCCAACAAAAAAATAGTGCATTAAGAAATAACCATGATTATACATTTCACCATAATACACAAAGGACAAGAAGAACCAGGAGAAACACAAACAATGCTGTTTACAAAAAGTTAAATATTGTATCGGAAAAGCATTTTTATACAAAAGTGATGAAAGCGCTGTTTTTACGTCCTGCTTTCAAAAACAGGGTGAACGTGACCATTATGACCATTTTTTTGTTTTTACAAAAGGGTTAATTTCTCTCACTTGTTCACTCTTTTTACAATATCTAAAAGTTATTAAGACATCAAATGTGTTTACATATATATTTGAGACTATCATTCAGGCCTAAATCACAGAAGAAACTCCCCAAAACGTACTTTATAAATACATATAAAATAAGCACAATCAGAAGAATAACAAGAAAATCTGGTACCTAAATGTGATTAAAACTGCTGCAAGCTTTTTCTGGTTAAAATCTACCACTCGATACACCCGCATAACAGAACTATTGTACTGGATTTAAAAAAATGAGACACAGAAAGAAAAATAAACTGAGGAACTAATGTTGGTGTCCTCGGCAGGATGTCTAATTCTCTCTTTACAAAATTACTGCATTTCCTTCCTTCAAGATGAGACAGACGTTCTTAAAAGCTATGGTACAGAAAGGAAAATGCTCCAAGACGGGAGATTCATTTCTGGGTCATTAAGGACTTCAGTCCACTGAGTTCTTTTAAATCTTTTTTATGGAAAATTCATCAAATCAGGAAACCGTCTGACGGTTTTTCCAGATATGAAAAATACCATTTTAGATTGGCTCTGGTTTCTGGACTCTGAGGTCCATCGAGAGCTTCTGTTCCACTGAGAACCAATCAGGTCCTTCAGAGATTCCTCTGATCGCTGATCAATTCTGTCAGATTTACAAGGAAAATATCAATCTGATCATCTGTAACACAAAGTTCATATTTCTTAAAGTTTTGAGAGTATTTGGACAAGAAAAGAAATATGAGATGGAAGTTTTGACATACCAGCATTGTTTTGTTGTTTGTTTGCAGCTTCTTTGTATATTTTTTATTTTCTTTTTCTTCAAATCAACTTGGTTGCTTGATGTGCAGCTGAGTGGACGCACATTTAACCGGACCACCATCCTTGTCCGAGTTAACCTGAAAGGAGGGGACTCACTCAGACTGACACCACACCGCTGCGGCCTGGGTGAGAGAATATTGCAGCTTCTAACTTCCTATGGAGGAGATCATGGTCCACGGATGGTGCCTTTAAGGTCCCTGAACAGTGATCTATTTTTAAAATTAGGTTTTTATTCAAGCAGAGCGACTGTATGGAAATAAAAACTGAACTCTGGTACATCTGCAGAGCGATGAATAATATCGGAGGAACAAATAAGCTGTAATCTGTGGGTGCTGCTCCGGTTCTCACAGCTTTGTTTCGTATGAATTTTGGTCAAACATGTTTAATTCCATTTTAAAGAAGCACTCCTGAACTTTGGCAGATTTTTGCAGTGAGATGCGCCCTAATAACGGCTAGTTTAGTATCCATGTTCTTCCTGCCTCATCTCTGATCTCTCTACGGACAGTACAAGTCAGTCTGATGTTGACTCTTATCTCTTGCTCTGTCACTTTCTCTCTTCTTCCGATACTGTCCTCATGTATTTCTTTGACGAATCAGCTACAGTGCTTCTTTAAAATGGCCAGTGTGTTGATATGGAGCTGCGAGATGTGACGCGGTACATAGAGCGAAACGCAGCTGTGCTGTGAAGCGGTGTCCTGGAAGTAAAAGTTGTGAAGTTTGGTTTCTCAGCCTCAGGACGCCGCAGGGGAACGACGACTTCGGGAATATACGCAATAAATGTCACTGTGTCATCAAAACACACATTTTAAATGTCAGAAAGTTACAAAGTGGTTCTTGAAAAGTCAGATTTTTGTCAGACCATCATAATAATTCATTTTTTCATTTGAACGTGCCGAGTGCTTTTGATCATTCCGTCAGTTTTGTCTTCAGGTTAAACTTCTTGTCAAACCTGCAGGCTGTGGACAGACCATTAATTCTGCACTTAATCTGTCAATCATCTCAGTTTGAATATTTTGATAAGTTTTTTGGGGTTTGTTTTAAGTTATATTTTAGATTGACCAGCTGGTTAGTCATTTTATTTCCATTGTCTCTACATTTCTGCTGCCATGAAGAGAAAGATCTGACTGAGTCTGACCTGATGATCTGAGTGGTGACATTACGCTGCAACATGGTCATTTTTCCTATCTCATCTCCAAATAGGAAAAATGAAAAAAAACATCTTCAGGGGTCAGATCTCCTGAACCTTAGTTTTTCTTTAACTAAATCATTATTATTATTACTTATCATTACTATCATTATTATTATTAGAACTGAAAGCTATAACTTTATCAATTTCTCCACCTTCCTTTACAGTACGTATAAGATGTTTTCTCTTGTTTTGTTTCTGATATTTTATTGACTTTGTACTGAACAGAAGCTCTCTGCGGACCTGGTCTCAGCTGATTTCAGACCTGTACCATCTGTACAGGTTTTTAAAGAAAACCAGCATCCATCCCACCCGAAGTTCCCGCTTTTCCCCAGGACTTTCCCCAGAGCTGGAGGATGGAAGGAAAATTTGGTGCTTTTGGGTCAGACGGTTCGCTCGGTGTGAAGGATCTTTCACTGCTGTGCAGTTTCAGGTTGGTGGTGGTGGACTGGTGTTGGGCTTGGTTGGGGTTCTCTCAGCATCCTGTAGGGAATCCTCCTCACATGGGGGGCACGATGAGACCGGCCATGGCTGAAACACACACACACTTTGAGTCAGACTCACTTTATAATTCAGTTTTCCTTTTTCCTGGCATTTTGACGATATCACTTTTATAACCCAAACTCCAAAACAGTTAGCGCTCTGTATAATATTCAAAAATCTCACAAAATCCAATGATTTTCTCATCAAGCCTTTTTTTTTCCACAGTAGAACATAAACTGTGACATTTTAGGATTTCATGGAAAATATGAGCTCATTATGAATCTAAAAAGAATCTATCATATAAAAGTAGTTCCATGGTGATGTGTAGCATCCCATCTTCTTCTAACAAGCATCTGTAAACATTTCAGAAGTGAAGGGACCAGTTGCTGGAGTTTTAGGAGAGGAATGTTGTCCCATCTGGGCTAATGCAGAGTTCTAGCTACCCTACAGTCCTGTACTTTCATCATGATGCTCTAAATGTTTTCTATTGATGAAATGTCTCAACTGCAGGCAGCCTCTGTCCTTCTTTACATCTGAGAGACTGCCTCTCTGGAATGCTCTTTTATATACAGTTATGTTACCAGCCTGTTACCAGTTAACCTGACCAGAGGAGTCAAATGCTCCTCCTCTTGTTTTCGTTTGTGCTGATTGCTTTTGTAGCCTTTTGTTCCCCTTTTTTGTGTTATAAAGTGTTAAATTGTTTGGAATTAGGGCTGTAGTTCATGTAAAATACCACAGCATTACAGTAAAAGTTGATAGTTTATGGAACAACTGCACTGTGAAAATGAAAAACATGTTTGACAAAACATAAATACAAGCTGTGTAATGAACAGATTAAGTAACCAAACTGTCTGATTATGTGTCTTACTAAAATCACTAAATCAACTTTTAATGCTGCTATTCCCCAGATTCTGGCCCCGAGATCTATCCTACAGCTTTTAGATGCATCCCTTGTCCAGCACACCTGTATCAACTGAATGGCTCCTTACCAGGCCTCTGCAGAATGACATGCACATGAGGAAAATCTGCTGTTTGACTCATGTTCCCCTTTTGTACTTTATATCTGTGTAAAGTCCCACATGCGTGTGTTTGTTTCTGTTTGTTTTTTCTTGCTTTCTGATGATGGTATGAAGTGACAAACGTCTTCCTACTCGGTGCTTAGACATAAAAATCTCTTGAAATTATCCTGAGATTTCTTGCTGTCTGATTGTAACTTCACAGATGTGTCTTTTTATCTCAATTTGTTTTAAATGCATAGATACAAAAAAAATCACGGTCACTTAATGAGCATGAAAAGTATTTCTTTTGAAATAAATGTATTCATCTTAAACTGTATTACCTCACTGTTTCTATATAAACCATGTCTTTGATTAAATCTGATATCTGCTCCCTTCAGAAAAGTGGGGAAACAAATTTGGAGTAAAGATAAACTAGAATTTAAGGTCTAGCTGCCATGACAAGCAGCAAGTGTGTTAGTTTGAGTAAAGAACATTTTAAAATACTTGAATTTTAATAATTATTACTCTTCTCAGGTACCATCTGCTTATTACCCAGATTGGGGTCTGGACCCTCAGTTTGAGAAGCTGAAAAGGTTTTAGAGGCCTGAAACATTTCAGCTGCATCGTATTCAAACTTCAGAAGTAAAAACTGTGAATGAAACAAGCAGGATGATCATTTTTATTAAATATTATTTATTTTAAGTCAATTTTTTGTTGACTTTTTGTGAATTAGGCAAAGACTGATGTTAAAGAAGCTTTGCAGCATTCTCAGGAAGAAAACGAGCAAACTGCAGCTGTGACAAACACGAAGAAACCACAAGTTATGGATCAACTTTGACCTCTGGAAGCACAGAGATCTCATTATGGAGATGCTGGATGTCTGCCTACATGTCCAGATGGGATGTGGACAGGAGGACAGCTAGGGGGACAACAGGTGGGAGGCGAAGGGGGATGGGATGCTCACCCTGAAGGTTGCTTCCATTGGTGGTGGTGCAGGTGGGGGGCGGGGAGGTCTGTGGCCGCACGACGGGGGCGAAGGCGCTCTTCTGTTTGACTGCAGAAACCATATGGACAGGAGAGAATGAATAAGGGCCTATGGGAGCAGAAGAAGAAGAGGAAGAGGTGAGGAAGACGAAGGGGAGGAAAGAGGTAACGAGCAGGTGAGTGATCGGGCGGAGATGAGGTGAGTCATGCAAGCAGGGGGTGAGGATGAGGAGGAAGAGGAAAAGGAGGACTGGGCCGAGGTCCGGAGGAAGAAACATGCTCCGTTTGACAAAGTTGATCCATAACTTGAAGGGCTGAAAAAAAAACAACCTGAGCTGATCTGAGAGCAGCTGTAGCTCCGCCCACTCACACCGCAAGTGTGTGTGTGTGTGTGTCTCTGTGTTTGTGCGGTAACAGGTGATAAACTCCAACAATATCTCTGAGGAATAAATCTGGTGTTTTTTTTCTTTCTTCTTATTAAAGGAACAGTTAAACATTTTCTCAGTCTGACATGTTCAGCAGCTTCATTCAGTCTGACCTAGGAATGCGCACAACCAGTTAACTAATCATCGAGTTGACTAACGGATTAGTTGAAACAGCACAAAGTCGCCTCTTTCTATTTAGAGGAAAATTGTGTTTTACTGCAGAGATGTGGAATTGTTTACAGCACTGTTAAAACAGGGATGTGGCCCCCTCATGTGTGAGCTACAGAGAGGCAACATCAGCTGTGACAGCAGACACAGCGGAGCATGTGCTCGCTGCAGGATAAATCTCCACGCGATGTACAGATTTCTGGTCTTTCCCAGCACCTCGACGAGCTGTTCCTTCAAATTGAACCTTATTAAATGTTCCACATCAGCAGAAAAGTAGAAAGTACAACATTCTACTTCATTTTTCTAAAACTTTTCACAATTAACCTTCAAATGTTAGAATATTATAATATTCACACAATATATATTGGTCCGGTTGACATGCAGAGAACAAGATGCAGAAAAAGCTGTTAGGACAAAGTGACGTCATCTTGTTCTTACGGCGTCCAGAACAAGAACAAAGTGGTGTATTTGTGAAGTAACAGTAAAGTTCCCTGTGAAAAACTGTCCGTTTTTGCTCCAAGCTTCAGCTTTAAACCCCACAGAGGCTCTTCTGGTTACAGCAGAGCCCCGTGTCTGCTTCAGCGCTGCTGGTAAAAGAGAAGGAAGCTAACCATGGATCTAACCGTGGCTTCACCCTGGAGAAATTAACCAGCTCACTTTGGAAGTGGCAACTGTTTCTAACAGACTTTTTTAATGATAGTAAAAAGACAGATCAGAGCCACACGTTACTAAACTGCCACAAACAAACTGTGCTTCAGGATAAAAAAACTTTAAATGGTAAGACGAAGGACAACAGCTGGTTTTGTTGTAGCTTAACAATCTTGTAGGTGTGGTTAAGCAGTGCCCCTCCAGGAAAGAGGTTATAATAATTATCATCCTTTTGCACATCCTATTTACACAGTCATATTTACATATTCGTAATTAACAGCAATTCTTGTTGTATGTGTATATTTTGCTAGTAAATATTTATTTATCATGCATATATTACAACTATACCTACACTATATATCCCATATCACACATCATACTGTATCTGTATGTAAGGCTAAAGTATCACTATTATTATTACTATCATAGTACACTATTGCTGCTACCATAAGTACCACATACTGTTTTTATATTCTGTTTATTACTGGTATATACTGTTATTATGTACTGTTACTATCAGTGACATTACCACCATACCATCAACAGTATATCATCATCTTGCCACTGCACTTTATCTGCTAATCCACTCTGTATTCATATTTTATTTATTTCTATTTTAATCCCACTCTGTATTTATATTGTATATTTCAATTCTATTTCCATTCCTAGTTTATGCCACATTGTGTGATATTGTATCTCTACTGTATTAATATTGGACTACTGTGACAACTAAATTTTCCATCGTGGATAAATAAAGTTCTCTCTCTCTCTCTCTCTCTCTCTCTTGATGCAGGCACCCCAGGTTTGAACTAAATAATGAAACCCACATGTGTGTGGAGCAAACATATTTTACTTTCAAAACTTTACAAGCACTTTACAATTGTCCTATGGGGATAAAGTAATTTTTATTTCATTATTGACGGGATGGCAATTAATCCATTATAACTGGCCTGACCAGTCAACTACTATCTGAACACAGAAACACTGTCACTTTTTCGGGCCATGTTCCCATGGAGACGAGTGCAGGGTTATCTGCTAAAGTTATGTTTCGTCCACAAGGGCACAGCCTTCTGGGAGCCTGAAAATGTGAATCCATTAGCCTGAACCAATCTGAAAGCACCACTGTTTTGTGTCCATGTGCACAAATGGTCACACCTGAAACCCAACCATTGCTCCAACCATGGAGGACTGCAATGTTGCGTTCACACAGCAAAAGCTGCTTAGTGGGGATGCCAGGACTACATCACTTCACGATTAATCATGGAATTAAATGCTTTGATTAATCATAAAAATCCCTCACAAAAATCATCACCTTACAGAAAAGATTATGTCCACACCAGATCAGCACATCTTCCACATGGGACAAAAACAAAGCTGCATCCGCGCGTTGCTGCTTGGCTGCTTGGCTGCATGGCTGCTTTGTTTTCATTCTTGGTGAGTTGCAGAAGAGAGTTAGAGTGTGAAGATGTGTGAAGAGTTCTTTTTTCCAAACAAACGGATTAGTTATCCATACTAGACTCTTTTTTTGGGTAATACAAACAAAACAAAGTTCATAAACTCTTCATGTTCGGAGATGGTCTCTCTAAAAGCTCCGGATGACTTTGTCTTGAGACTCGGGAATTCATCGTGTTACTATTCTCATTAAAGCAAAATTTCCAAACTGTGAAGTAAAAACACAAACTTTGAGGTCCGTGTGTGCAGACGTGACGCTGCGTGTTAGTTTGTGGTTGTTTGGAGGTGTGTGTGTGAAGGCTTCATATTCACATGAAGCTGAACCATCAGATTCCACCTGAAACATCCAGCTGTTTCTTAAAGATTTCCACAGAGTTCACAGATCACATCTGTGTGAATGAGTGGACTACAGCGTCTGAAAATGGAGCTGTGTAAAATGAAACGGGGCATGTAAATGTGATTTAGTGCCAGCGACCATCATCACGAATCGCTGCTTTTTCCATTCAAATCTCCTCGTTCTCGTCTCCTCTTGTAGTTTTTCTGACATTAATGGATTCGGCCCAAAGCGTGAATGCATGAAGGATGTGATGAGGATGTTAGTGGGGTTAGTGGAGGAGGAGTGGGTGGGGTGAGGAAGAGGAGGATGGACAGGGGGACAGTCAGGAGGAGGTGAACAATGCGTGGCAGTGTTCAGCCAACACACACTCAGAAATCTACAACTCCTCCAGCGAAGATGTGTGCCCACCTTTTGTTTTGGCCGCCAGGGACAACAACATCACCTGGCACGGAGACGCAGTTTCAGCTCGATACCTTCTAAACGAGTCTCGCTGAGACCGACCGAGCTCTTTGAAACAGATTCCAAAACAACGGAGTGCTCCCTGCGGGCGGGTTCAGACTTCACCAGTCTCCACAAGCACACCTGCGCCTTCCAAGCTGCAGCTCCGACTGCAGGCATGTTCATCAGCAACAATAGGACCCGATCTGAACCCAGCTAAACCATCAGCTCGGCTCCTGCAGCCACAAACGCTACAAAACTCTCCACGCTCTTCACTTCCATTAAAGACTCGACCTGCATCCGTCCACCACTGCTCACGCTCGCTTTATTTCTGCTGTTGTATTCCCAGTGGAGACCACTACGACTGTTCCATCTTCTCCTTCCTGAAGTTTGCTTCTTTCATTTCTCTAAAACTTTGTCCAATAAACTAGTTTAAGGTCAAACATACCAGCCACCACTTCATTAATGACGGAGAAACTCAAGACACCAAGTTTAAGCAACAACAGACCCTGAACCTGAACTTCAATGGATCCCTGAAACTACGACACGTCAATGTGATGATTCGATTCCTCTTCATAACTACATTAAGCCTTTTTGCCTCACCCCAAGTTTCAATGGACACTTGAACTGTTTTCATCATCTTAACTTCATCTGAGACTCAAACACATCAACACATTTGCTGCTTTCAGTGTTTCAGTCCTTGCGAAGTCCTTGTGAGTCTCCACCCGACACCTCAAACTTGTGTCCAAACGCGTTCTTTAACTCACTTCACTTCAGCTGAAATGTTAAAATGTTCTAAACTTCCACTGATCGTGCGTTCCAGTTGTCATTCAAGGTCATTTTCCAAAGGAATTTTTGCCAAACATGAAAAAGTGACCCAGTTTTTCCAAACAAAGAACTTGTATTTTATCTTTACTTGGCAGTAGTGATTTCTGATTTGTCAGAATTTGACATCGAAACGCTACAGATTTAAAATGATTTAAAATCCAGGACAGAATCTGCACAAAGTAAAACTTTGTGTAACTTTGACCCAAATATCAGCCTAATGTGAGTAATAATTGATGATTTCTGGGGTCAGAAAACAGTGTCTGATGTGTATCGGCTCTCTGAGGGGGCTGCCCTCTTCAGAAGTCAGACATAGTAACTTTGCAGGAGTGGATCCGTCTCTCGTGGGATCATGTGACCTGCAGAGCCTGTGGAAAGTTAATGATTTAACCCTCTAGTGGCCAGAAGTTACATGGTATCCCCTTAACTACTTCATTATCACACTAAACCTTTTTGTTCTGTACCAGTCAACAATAAGAAAACATAACAAATAAATTAACTTTGTAAAGATCTAACTTTAACTTTGCATAAATTATGCTTACTAAGTTCACTAAAGTAACAAAATACCATAAAATTTGATTTAATTAATTAATTAATAGCAAAGATGACTAAAATTATACTTTCATCACTTATATTTTCTCAGATCTTCTCTGCCCTACAGAAAGGCCTCTGGGTCATGCGTCTGGGTCTTTCAGTTGGGAAAAAGTAAATCTAAACTATCAGTTTTATCCTATCGATCAGGATCAATATCAACGGTCATATTTTCAACATGTGGATCGATATGTCCATAGAAATTACGTCCCTTAACTTGTAGAGAACCCTGAGATTTCAGATTTCTACTTCGTGATCCTTTATTTCATTTTGGTTTAATAAGTTTTGAGTCCATGTCCTTTCAGGGTGACCACCACAAAGCTGCAGTTAATGATAATTACGTAGTTACAATGGTTTATTGAATGTGTGGTTTATCAACCCTGGTGGCTGATGTTCTCATGGTGCATATTTTCATAATTAGCTTGTGACTTTCTAGTTTTATGTGACACCATTGTCATCAAAAATTACCAATCTTTGAAGGGTCCATTTTCTAACCACTCATGGGCACTCAGACTTATGTGACAAATGGAACGCACTTTGACTCTCGATCTCCTTTCAGGAATAGCACTGAAACAAATAATCTTCATATCACGTCACCAGTCAATGTTAAACTGACCTGCAGACATAAGCCAAAACAACTATTGTAGCTTCTTTTGAGCTCCTGCCGTATCCTTAAAGCCGTATCCTGTACTTCTAACACTTATTTTATTTTTCTGGAATCAGCATGTTAGCGTCTTCATTCATGCGACCTGGAGGTGAGCACAAACAGCGATGTGCAGCGCAGCTTTGGTTCAGGAAAGCATCAGGAATCATTTCAGAGAATAACCCTCCTGCTGACTGCCTCTCAGAAAAGGTTTTCTTCTTCTGTGTTTGTCTTTGCATGCACTCACTTGCGTAAGCAGAGTTGGCGGTGGAGCCATTGAGGAAGCTGGGGGAGCCAGGAACGCCCAGGTTGGTCATCCCCGCTGCGCCGTACCCGTTCATGGTGGACGTGATGGTGTTGTAGTTGGACTGCTGAGGCGTGGAGCTGGGCACGTACCCTCGAGGAGACACACTGTTGGAGTTACGGGAGTAACCTGAGAGGAGAGAAAACAGGTGTCGGTCAGGTGTTCATACTGTAGGACAATCAGCTGACTGCATCCTGAATTTTCTTTTTTCTCTCTCAAACGAAACAATCTAAAACTTTATATGTTTAACTGAGTTTAACTCCTTTGATCATCATGATAAATCCATTCAGGAATAAATATTTTCTTAATCTCTGTCGCATGAGTATTAAGAAAAGAAGAATTGGTTAGAGAATCCTTTTGTTTCCACTTGAATACACAAGACACTGCGCAGCTGGATTGAATATTTTCCTTCATTTATGGTCACTCGCTGCTCTTTAACACGAGTTCAGTCAACAGTTTGACTACCTGATATTAAAGTAGAGAATATTTAATTGTGATCCAAAGTGTACACACCACAGAGAACACCTCCAGGTCATGTGATTGCTCCCAGACAAAACCAACACTATATCGAGGAGCCTGTTATTGGTTTTATCCATTTTTATCCTGAGCTCATATCAGAAAATGGCTAAAGGTTCATCCCAGTTTTCTTTTCAGTTAGAGAAATCATAACAGGGAAAACAAGTTTTTTTTATTCTTCATTTCAAATGAAAAATATTAAATGACTGCATGTAAATG
>JBBBVT010000007.1:2822223-2832922 GCA_037177035.1 Craterocephalus eyresii
TTAACTCCAGCTGAGGTTTTCTCTGATGGATTGTGGATGCAAACATGGTCAGGTTTACATGTGTGTGTGTGTGTGTGTGTGCGTGTGTGCGTGCGTGCGTGCGTGCGTGCGTGCGTGTGTGTGTGTCTCACCGGTGTAGACGAAGCGTCCCGGCGCTCCTTTGCAGAACTGTTTGGACTTGTAGGACAGCGTTACCTCCACAACTCCAGGGATGTGTCGCGGGGGAGTCTGAACCCGGATAGCGTGTGGGGTGATCAGCTGCAGAGACGGAGATGGGTTTGAACAATGTTACCTTGGAAACAGTCATCAAACTGCATCTAGATGTTCATTAACCTTTTAACAGCTAATCTATCATTTCTGATAAATACAATTTGTGAGACCTGTGGTAAACTGTGGTAAATTTGTGAGACACTCAGTGGTAAACTCTTTGTCCAATTCTTGCCTGGACACACTCTGATACCTTTCATGGGACAATAAAGACTTCATATTACAATAAAAAAATATTCTTCCTTTATTTCTTGGACATTAAAGGGTTAAATAAAAATTAAGTCAATTTCTAAACTTGGGTGACCAACATCTCCTTAATTTTATTTTTTCTTAGTTTTTTTTTTTGTTTTTTTTGTTTTGTATCCGCTTGACTTGGATTAAAGCTACATGATGCAGAATATTTCAAGGAGCAGAAAACAGATTTCTTTTGCCCTTAAATGGGGATAAAATTAGACACCTGCCCAGAATTGTGATTTATTTACATAAAAAAAAACAGAAATCCTGACTTTACATTTTAACAACCCGTCATCGTCATTTGCTGGAAGTTAAATGCAGCTTATCTAGAAGCTCAGAGGTGTGAACATATCTGAAGTAAATTAAAAGGAGAATCTGAGGCGTGGAAACCTTTCTGCAATTATTCTACTTCTGTAAAACATTTTTTTAACATTTTTATCTTATTTTTAAGTTTTATTCTTTAATTTGTTTTACTTTATGAGGACACCCATGTTTAATAGTTGTTAATTAAAAAAGGGAAAAACTTATTGTTGATATAATATTTTTGTAATATTTTTCATGATTCCACAAAAGGAGAAAAAAAACCTTGTGCCTCCAAAGTGACACAAGTCCTGGAAAGTAAAGTTATTCATATTATCATTATCATTAATAGTGTCATTATTGCTATCACTGTTTCTTAATCTCCCTATGTTATATTCTTTTCTGTTACTGTAGTTTTGAACTTTGTCATCTACACAACTGCACCATAAATACTGTCACAATTTGCTTTAAAAAGAAAATCGTAATCATCATCATCATCTACATTACTGTGTTTGCGTCAGATGAAGAGAAATATAAATAAAAACAAAGATGAACGAAGTTCATCAAGCTACTGCATCACGTTTAGACTCAGAAACACATCAGAGCCGAGACAGAAAACTAAACTTCGCCCGATCTGGGTCAGTGAGCGTACAGAGGGATGCTGGGCTTTGGAGTCCGCCTGCTCGCCGCCTGATGACGCTGATCAAAGCGAGGAGCTCTGTCAGCGGCATGCAGAGGTTTACGTGGGCTCCTTCCCCGCCAGGTGTTCTGCTCTTCTGGACCTGTTTCAATATTTCATGCAGCGCCGTATGCGCAGCTCCTCCTGCAGCTCCATGAGATCCACATCTGCATATTTCTGGGGACGCGCTGATGCAGGTGTTTCTGCACTACGCTTGCCTGTTTGTGTTGTTGATGTGTAACTTTGTTTTTTAAATCAACAAACAAATATCAAACTATTCACAAGAACTCCACATGAGCTTTAACACAGACCCATTCACAACCCCAGTACAGAGTACGGACAGTCCAATTTAATCCAGTTGATTGTGCTCCAACTATAATCCACATAAAACAAATCCACTACATGATCCGCAGTAGTCCAGTTTATAATAACCACATTGATATAAATCCATTCATACAAGGGTGCACATTTGATTCAGTCCTCCATCCTGACCTGAGAGGAAAATAGTGGAGAGGAAAACCTCCACCAGAACCAGAATCAGGAAGAACGACCATCTGTCTGGACCAATTAATTAACATTTTAGATACAGATGTTTACCTTCAACCTGACAGATGTGATTATGTTCATGTTCAAAAGTAGACAAATCATTAAATCTGTGGATCTATTCATCTATTGATCAATGGGCGTCCTTCCTAGTTTGAAATATCTACAGACTGAAAAAAGACTCTTAGAGACTTGCAGAAATTTCAAAACTCCCTTCATGCAAAACATCTTCTTATCCCTGCATCTCAGGTGATGCGTACACATGCAGTAATGATCTAAGATTAGGGAGGTGGTTTAAAGTTTCAGTCTGACCAACAAACCAGAAGCATCTTTTAGTAAAAACGTCACTTTCATTTGTTTTCAGAGCAAAACTTTGTATTTCATACCATTAAACTCTGCATTTATGTAAGAAAAGTAGTTTTCCTCTGACCTCGCTCCAGACCAGCATGGTGCCGAAGACCACCTGCAGCCCATCAAAGAAGTTGTCCCCGATGAGGATGACGGTGGCGCCGCCGGTCGTCCAGCCCTCGCTCGGACTGATGGCTTTGATGCAGGGCGTGGCTGCTTCGGAAACACACAGCGACATGACAGCAACATGAGCGATGGAGTTACAGATATCCGGATCAGAACTTCGCCTTTTCACCGTTTACCTGCAGAAATGCTTAAACTTCATGGTTCTTATGTCATGTTTACAGGATTATTTACACATCTGCTGAGAACCGGTTAATCTGAGCTCCATGTTTTAATTCCTCACCTTTAACCGGCCACACAGAGCTCTCTTCCAGGTAGCTCACCACAAACACACGCTGGGATTAGTTCTTTCCAGAACAACGCCGATCAATACGGAACTCCACATGCATGGTGCCTACACTCTGAGTCCAGGCAGACAGGCAGGCAGACGGCCTCAGAGCTGCAGGGAAACAAGAGCATCCTCTGCTTTATGGCTTTTTCCCCGAGCCGAGTTGGTTTGTTGGGAGGATGAGCCATCATTCCAGTCAGACTCCGAGTTCCTGATCTACTGAGACACATTCAGAGGCTCTGTGAAACATCTCTGTGCCAATTTTCTCTTCTGTGAGTGGGAGGAAAATTTTCTAGGACATGTTCCAGCCAGGAGAGGTTTAAGGACAACATTCAGAGAAGAATCATTTTAACTGATTTACTCTGGTTCCTTAGTGCAGCTGAAGATTTGGGAAGTCCGATCAGGAAAAACAAAAGGTACAAGAAGAAAGTAAAAATAGATTTGAGAAAAAGGAGAACATTTAAGAAGCCATCGGTTCAGATCCTTGGTCCTAGAGGTTCTCCGACCCACCAGACCCCTCTCTGTGGACGTCCCACTGGGTTCCTGTTCTCTCTTTACTCTCCATGTAGAAATGTCTGACATTATTGTTAGTGATTCGTTTCTCCACATCTTCCTCAGCAGGTATTACTGGTTTAAGAGTCAAGCTGCTTGTTTACCCCTCTTTCCTGTCCTCTGACCCCCAAAAGGTCCCAGCAGATGGCCGTCCTCCTCAGTTCTGGTCCTGCTGGAGGTTTTCCTCTCCATTGTCTCCTTGTGCAGCTCAGTATGGAGCAATGAATCAAACAGAAGATTCTTCAACTGGATTATTATATCTATGAATAGTTTACATGTTTACAGATATAATAAACTGGAGTAATGTGGATTATATCATGGATATGTTTTAACTGGATTATAATTGGACTAGAGTGAATTGGATTGAATTGGACTGTATCTGTAAAAGTGCTTTGAGATGATTTCACTGTGAATTGGTGCTGTATAAATAAATCTGAATTGAAGTGATGTCACACACTATTTAATGTGGGACATCACTGATCAGTAAACTGAGCATCACGATTAAAAGAAAACATAAAATGTTTTGTAGAAAAACACCAAATATTCCAATTTAACCAACAAAAGTCTGACTTTATGCGAGCAGCTTAAATTTCGGCTGATGGTTCTGCTTCTGTCGGGAATCAAACTTCCATCGTTCCAAACAGGAAAGTCTTTCAGCGGCGAATCTGGACCGATCCACAGCCAAGCATCAGGACCACACATTCTGATGCTTGTCTCTGTGTATTCTGTGTGCTCCAGATGTGTGTGTGTTTAATGAATCTGCTCCAGCTGAAATGACAATGCTTCGTATTAACAATGAGAGGAGCTGCAGCGAACATCAGAACAAGACTGAGCTTCTGTCCGGACTCTGAGCTGCTGCAGAAGTTAAAAACAAACCAAATATTTGCAGGGGACTTTCAGGCTGCAGACTTCAGGGCCCTTCTCAGGCCCTTCTGGTTGCAGCATCACGTCTGAAAGTCACTCAGAGTTTCCAGATGAAAGAAAAGAAGCGGTGCAGCTGCTGCGGCGGGTCGAGGCTTTTTCCCGCTCCGAGGACTCAATTGTTGTCTCCTTATTAATTTCCCTCTTTTGTCGCAGCAGTAAACAAACAGTCCAGAGGGTCTGTGGGGTGGAGGTTGTGGAGCGGGGGGGCTTTCTGATCACATGAATGGGGCACAAAGACGAGGAGCAGGCGGTGGAAAGTTTTATCAGGGAGACGGGAGGCTGAGGGCTGGCGTCAAAGGACGGAGCAGATGTTGGGCTTTTTATCGCCTCTGAAAACATCCCAGTCTGGAAGAGATGAAAGGCCCTGAGCTTCCCTCCGTGGGCTGAGATACGGGACCGGCTGGTAAACAAAGGGCCCCGTTTGGCCCCTGCAGGACTCCGTACACAACGTCTCTGCTCGTGAATGTTCAGGAGCAGGTTTGATTTAAAGTTTCTTGAAGGTCTCCAGGTGTTTCCACAGGTGAGAAACGTCTCCGTTTGACAGATTAGTGTCAGGCTGCGTTTGATTTACAACTGCAGAGATGCCAGACAGGTGGGGACTCCTTCCACAGGAGACCATCTTATCCTGCTTTTTCTTTGATCCACTAACTTATCAGGTCCGATATACCCACAGTGATAAACACCACCCGTCTGGTGCGGCTAGTAGGTTAAACCAAATGAGACGATTACATCAGCAGCTACTGGGAAAAAAAACAAAACAACAGACTTCTGAAACGAGTCAGGACGGTTTACAGAGCTCGTCATCCAAGGGTGGACAACTTCCGAAGCCTGGCAAACTGTTTCAGGAGTTTGTTTTACTCTCCTGTATGTCCCAGAGGGGTGGGGTTTCACTAGACAGTGCTGAACGATGAACATCAGGAGACATACGAACAGCAGGCCAGACTGCCGTCCAGACTGAAAATACAGACTTTGTTTTATACATGTGGATGAGCAAAACGGCTGGAGTTTGTTAAACAGAACAACTCAATAAATTTTACATCAATGTGCCAACAGACTCCACCTTTCTGGATCATTCCAGGCAGAACAAATTAAACACCATCACACTTTCAGCTGGACGTATGTTTGGTTCTTTAAACCTCAGAGGTGTCAAATGGATCTCACCCAATTACAACCCGTGATATGTTTGTTTTACTCTCCTGCAGGTGCCAGATGGGTGGGCTTTATCAGAGACTTAAGCCCTCTCCTCTGTCACATCTTGTGTGATTCAGCCTGAAAAGAGGCTGCAGGTTAAGCTCCGCCTCCTGGCACTCCTAGTGGGACAAATCAAGTTGAAGGTTACGTCATGGCTGCTGGAAGCGCCGCACAGAGGCGGGAGGGGTTTTATGAGAGTGGGGACAAGGAAAAGTGGTGTTAAAGTTTACAACATCAGAGGAAATGTTTCCGCTCGGCTCCGGCTCCCAGGCTCCGGTTTCAGAGCGTGAAGTTTACAATCCAATGATGTGTTTTATTTGTGGACGGGAAGAACTGAGCGTTTGTTCGCCTGAACGTCCAGGAGGAGCACCGAGTTTCACGAGGAGGAGAGCTTTCATTCATGTCAGATCTTTAAGGTTCCTCTGGTCCTTGTGAATCCTGAAACCCAACCTGATCACAGATTAACCCGTTAGAGAGTAGACATGACTTCCTGTCCTGATAACCGATAACCCTGCCCTCAGACTTCCTGTCCTCAGACTTCCTGTCCTCAGATTTCCTGTCCTCAGATTTCCTGTCCTCAGACTTCCTGTCCTCAGACTTCCTGTCCTCAGACTTCCTGTCCTCAGACTTCCGGTTCTCAGACTTCCTGTCCTTAGACTTCCTGTTCTCAGACTTCCTGCCCTCAGACTTCCTGTCCTCAGACTTCCTGTCCTCAGATTTCCTGTCCTCAGATTTCCTGTCCTCAGACTTCCTGTCCTCAGACTTCTTGTTAGTGATAACACTGGAATGTGGGAACTTCGGATCCGGATGGACGGTTCATATCTAGGGGTTCTGGTGACCTGAAAGGCTCTGAGCAACGTCTTACCTTCAGAGGGGTCCAGGCGTCGGGCACGGCGGCCATGTTTGGAGTTGTTGTGGACGAACATGTTGTCTGACACGGCGAGGACGTGACCGTCCACGTTAACCGTAGTGGACACCACCACCTGTTGGAGGCAGCTCACGGTCAGTCACACCTCGTCTGGGTCTAAGCCCATTTTTATCTGTAGGCTAATGCATACATTAATATGTAGGTAGAATAATTCAAATAAATGTAACTATGAATAAAATATGAATACCAAATATGGAATGCATTAAATGTTTTTAAATATATGCTTTAATTTAATTTATTTGGGGAAAAAACATTTTCCGAAATTAATGCAATTTTAAAAATAGAAATATTTTCATACATAACGAAATACTATACAAAAATGAAAAGTTAAGATTTATTTTTCACATTCATATGTCTAAATACAAATATAACCATTTCATTTCTATCACATGTTCCTGCCATTCCATTGGTGAACTCCATTGGTGGAGTTGAAGTATCTCGGGGTCTTGTTCACGAGTTTGGGAAGGAGAGATCGATATCGATAGGCGGATCGGTGCGGCGTCTGCAGTTATGCAGGTCTACATCGGTCTGTCGTGTTGAAGAGGGAGCTGAGCCAGAAAGCAAAGCTTTTGATTTATTGGTCGATCTACATTCCAACCCTCACCCTCAGGAGCTCTGGGTAGTGACCGAAAGAATGAGGTTGGGAATTTAAGCGGCTGATATGAGTTTCCTCCGCAGGGTGGCTGGGCTCTCCCTTAGTTACAGGGTGAGAAGCTCGGACCTCCAGGAAGGAGCTCAGAGCCGCTGCTCCTCAACATCCAGAGGAGCCAGGTGAGGTGGCTCGGGCATCTGCTCAGGATGCCTCCTGAATGTCTCCCTCGGGAGGGATTCCAGGCACGTCCCACCAGGCGGAGACCTCGGGGTAGGCCCAGGACATGCTGGGATTATATCTCTCGGCTGGCCTGTCAGCGCATCGGTATCCCCCCGGATGAGTTGGTGGCTGGGTAGAGGGAAGTCTGGGCTTCCCCGCTCGGGTTGCTCCCCTGCCACCAAACTCCAGATGAGCGGAAGACAATATATACATATGATAAAAATATCAAATAAAATACATAAATAAAATAGTTAAAAACCTAACGATCAATATTTCTGAACAAAACTATAAAAAAAACATTAAAAATAATATTTCGATATAATGGATGAATATGTGTTTAATAAGCGGTTTAAAAATAGATTTAAATAAAAACTGTACAAAAAAAGACATAAATTTATTATTGTTATAAATTTATATATTTTCTATATTTATTTAGACAAATGCTATAATAAATATTAAATATATATAGAATTTAAAAAGTGTGTAAATTTGTAACTGAGGGAGAATATTGTTGAAACTGCTTTATTTTTACAGAGAAACTTCAGGTTGCTCGTTACACGTTTTATAAAAGGACAATTCATTCAGTCTAACCATCTGGACTGAAAGGAGTTGCTATTTTTAGGTTATTGTGCTGTTATTTGACTAGTCTGTCCCACTCAGGCTCAAGCTGCTGTGTGTGTGGCCCCTGTGGCCCCTGAGTCGGAGCCAGCAGCTGTTGTAGGAACTGATTACAGATGTGCAGCAGTTCGGTTCTTACCTGAAACCTCCGCATGTCTCGTGGGTTTCCTGCATTTTTCAAACAGTTCTGATTGCACTTGAGGAAGAACTTCAAGAAGAATCTGGAAGAAAAACAGAAGATGGAGAAGATGAGACTGGAGGAATGTTTCAGACACTGAAACCAAACACTGGAACTGGGAAGAGCTGACGCTGTTAAGCCGGGTTCAGGTTTCACACAAAGAAAGTTCTGCAGACGGACACCTCCTGTTGGTATCGGGTGATCTGATCATTCTCCTGCAGACTTACAGAGTCTCATTAAGCGGCACCTTTTGATTTTCCCTCCTGCTCGCCGTGTGTTGATTTACGCCCGTTGCCATGGCAGCAAAGGAGTATTGATTGGGAATGGATATCAATGAGGACGGCTGGTAATAACCAGCCGTTTTGGAGGAGGGAGGCGGGTCAGGATGGATTGCCATCTTAATGCATTTCCCGCTGCAATGTAATCTGCACACATCCATCTCCTCGGACCATAACCCCCCCCCTCCTCACTCTCCTCACCCTCTCAGGACCCCCCCTGTTCTGATGGAGCGCTTCCTTTTTAATTGTCACATTATCACAATAATAATCCAGGCAGTTAACAAGCAGCAAGGTCGCAGACAGACATGTCACATTAACCAGGGGATAACCTCCGCTCAACACCAGCCCTTCCTCCTCCTCCTGCTACGCTGAGGCATGCTGGGAGTTCAGGAGGAAGAGGAGGAGGGTGGATACAGATGGGGCCTCAGTGAGGTCGGCATTGATTTCCACCATAATAAGACAGAGAATAAAGAATATATTTGAAAACCTTCCCTCCTCACACAGCTGCATTCAGACTGAGTCCTTCAGTTTTCCTTTAAAATCCCACAAATTTCCAGTTTCCACATAGATCACCGTACATGAGCTCATTAAATAATTACACATTTTCAAAAGCACTCAGATTTATCCAGGAAAATGTAACTCTGTGATTGGCAGACATTTTTCTCAGTTTTATCTTCTCTTCATCCACTTCCTGTCACAACTACAGTAGAATAGAATTTAAATTTCTACTCCTCACATATCTAAGCCCTTAGGGTCCAAACTCCACTGGATCTTAAAACCTCAGAGCTTCAGATTTTCCCATCAGAGCTTCACTCTCAGGCTGCAGGTTTACTGGTGGCTCCTCTAAAAGTAGAATGAGAGGCAGAACCTCCAGTTTTAGACCAGCTCCCTGGTTTGGCTCCAGGAAGCAGACACCCTCTCTAACTTAAAAATCTGCTTCAAACTTTCCTTTCTGATAAATCTTACATTTTGGTCTGGCTTGGTGCTATAGGTCGAGGCTGCAGGGAGACGTCCCATGATGCTCTGGGCTCCTCTCTACTCCACAGAGATATAATATCCAACGTTGTTTTTAATTTGTGTTTCTCTTTTGTCTTTCTCAGCAGGTATCCCTGGCTCAGAGTTACGCACTTGTTAAAGGGATACTGTGTAACTTTTGGCCTCCAGGGGGCTAAGCCTGTAACTTCCCACAGGCCACACAACACTGTTGCAACATTAAACAGTCTCTCTTTCTGGGCTCCTCAGACACCGTGTTAACACTCTCAGTTTGTTCAGACTTGAAAAACTTTCAAGGAAAATGTAGCATGAAGCTCAGGCCACTGTGCCTTATAGCTGTAGAGCAAAGCGCTGCAGGTCACATGATCCCAATAGAGATGGATCCACTCTTGCAAAGTTACTAGTTTCTGAAGAGGGCAGCCATCTCAGAGCACCGACACACGTCAAACACTGTATTGACTCCAGAAATCCTCCATTATGACTCACATTAGGCAGATATGTGGGTCAAAAGTTCAGTTTGGGGGGAAATTACAGATTTAGGACCCCTAGTGATCAAAAGTTACATGGTCTCTCTCTTTCCCTCTCCAACCCCAACCAATCCAGGTAGAGCGCTTAGTTTTCCTGAGTCAAGTTGAAGTTTTCCTCTCCACAGTGTCGTCATGCCGCTCAGGATGGAGGATTGAATCAAAGTCGTTTGATGCAATCCGCTGATTTTCTTAACTAGATCATAATTTGTTTTTATTGGTTTATATGAAAACAGCTGTTATGACTTAGATTAACTAATGTGGATCATATCATGCATCTGTTGTTTAAGTGAAAAGAAATAGTTCCCATTTTAAAAAATCATTGAAACTTTTAAATTAAAAAAATTAGCATCACATTGAAATGATCTGATGTGCTCATATTTAAGTGCTTTGGTCTTTTCACAAAAATAAAAAAAGTTAAAAACATTAGTTTTACTTTTAGGTTCAAGCTTTACTTTATATTTAGTTAAATGCTAAATCAGATGAAAGAATCCACTTAATTTAGCTGCTAACTGAGGGGAGAATCGGAGAACGTGAGATACACTGACATGTATTTCACCTTTTCACAGTTTTCATTTTGTGATTTTTGGTGGAAACATTTTATTTTCCTCGGAGGTAGAGACATTTAAAATCTTTGCAGATGTGTCAACGTGTGTGTGTTTGTTTCTGAATGTTTAAACGTTTGTCTGGAATCATAAAATCGACCTCGTTAGGTTTTTTCTCTTTTTTTATGAATAGGGTGAACTGAGCCTTTACAGAGATTGCACAGGACAGGGAGGTGGGCGGTGTGTGAGTCGGTGCCAGTCTGAGTGTGTGTGTGTGTGTGTGTGTGTGTGTGTGTGTGTGTGTGTGTGTGTGTGTGTGTGTGTGTGTGTGTGTG
>JBBBVT010000007.1:2847431-2858123 GCA_037177035.1 Craterocephalus eyresii
CATGTGCGGGAAAATTTCCCTTATTTTTCAATCCAAAACTTGACAGGTATGTGTCTGACTGCAGCTATTTTAACTTTGTAAAAGATCTTTGTGCTGCTCTTATCTGTATGAAAATTAAAGCATCAATTTGCTTGTTGTTCTAATCAATTTTCATGTTTTATTTAAAATCATACTCAGGAGTTATTTAGGACTGAAAATGGGAAATTATTGTATAACTTTTTTTTCTGAAAGTTTTCATACTTTATGTTATGACAGAAGCAAGTAAAAGCCCAGTTTCATCAGTCTCTCATCAGTCATACTAACACCAAGTTAGCATGTTAGCAATCTGTTCCCATATTTATTCACTTTGCAAACTATGTTAGCATCATCAACATTTAGAGGCTATCTATTTAATAATTTAATTAATTCAATTTAATCAAATGTAATCATTTAATTTAAAAATTTCTCCTCAGATCAATAAAATATCTGTCTGTCTGTCTGTCTGGCTGTCTATATAATGCTTTCAAACCATCAAATTTTTTTTTAACTGTTTTTACTGATGAGTGCATTTTCTCAGTCCAATCATCAGCAAATAAGCATTTGTTAGAAGCAATGGCAGTGTTTATATCAACTGGCAATCTGTATTATGTAGCTAGCCACGTTAGTGTTGCTATTTAATTATTGTAATTTATTTATTGCATTCTTGTATTATTAGAATCTCCCTGTTGATATGATCTGTTGGTTTTGAGTTTGCTGTTGACTCTTGTAGTTTTTGTTGGTTTTGCTGTGGCTGCAAAATCTAATATCCCTTTAGGGACCATAAAGGAATCTCAATCTGAACTAGTATTTATTAACATTCTGTTTAATGTTCATGAACTCATCTTTTTACATGTATACTTAATATTCAAACCATGTTAGCACTAACTCATTGTCAAGTCATGTTAGCACCAACTTAACCTTTTTAGCAGACCCAGCTATCTTCCAAATTAAAACATTTTTAAACACTCAAATCAGTGGTTACTTATACTTTAGAGTTTGAGCTGGAGTTAACAAACATTAAGTTTTCACTTGAATTTCATTTATACTAGCTACATTGTTTGTTGTTTGCAGTTTGTTCTTTTGGATTAGCTGCTTTTTTTCTTTGTTTTGTGTCATTTGAACCAAATTGCTTGAGTTGGTACAATTTCCATTGTCCTTCATTACGAAACAAAGCATTTGTCAGAAACTGGTATCATTAGTAACGCTTTGCCTCCTAATTTTCCATTAAGCATTTCTCACATTTTACACAGGGTTGGCTGCTGTTAAATGCCATGTTAGTCAAACATTACAATAGCAACACTTTCAACTGATTTTCATTTGTTAACATCCCAGTTCAGAAATAATTTAATTTCCATGCTGGTTTAACATTTGATAGTTTACATCAAAATATGTTACCTTGTCAGCATCTATGCTAGTATTGCTGCTAGAACTGTTGACAATGTGTGAATATGTGTTCACAGCTGCTACAGCTACTACAGAGTAAGAGCACTAGCATAGCTTCTCCCATCACATCACCTGTAATCTTGGTTTCCCTTCAGGCAGTAATGGCGCTGATGTAATTAATGATGCTGAGTTTAAAGACAAGCATCTTCTTTTAGTTTATGTGATCAGATGTCAGAGGTGGCAGCACAGATTTACCTCTCACTTTTAAACCTGACAAATGCTTCTCTTTACACACATTACTATTCCAAACAGGCTTCACGCAGCTCGTACAGCTGCTGAGGTATTTAATTAGGTGTCTGACTGCTGATGGCTGAACATCCAGCTTTATTGAACCCAAATTAAGGGAAAAGAAAAAAAAAACTTGTCCATTTGAATAAATGCCTGGGGCTTGCCTTCCAACCATTTCGTTTCAATTTCTCTTCATGCCACTTTAACCTTTCCAGCTGCTGCCTCGATTTAGAAAGTGAAGGGGGATAAAATGTTGCTGAGTGTCACATAAATAGGTCCAGGAAACTTCAGAGTCTTACTAATTACCAACATTGAATCCCTAAACAAGAGGTAAGTCAGCCGGGGTTTTGGCTGTGGAGGGATTTTAATTCAAATCATGAAAACTTTATCAGCAATAAACATCTGAACGGTCCCTCAGTTGTTACTTCAGGTTCTTTTTTCATCAATGAATCGAATTCTGTCACTGCCAGTTTAAATAATGAGAGTAAAAACAAAAAAGGCTTTGGCTTATCCACAACACTGTTTTCTAAGTAATCTAAAAATAACATTTATTTTTAAATCCACTTGTTATTTGACTGTGTATTACAACTCATTCATCTCTTTCTTTGTATTTTTATGATGGTTAAAACTACACTCTTAACTCATGTATGAAAGATGCACTTTAAATATTGTACTTTTAATTTTGCACTCTGAACAATATTTACTATCAGTGTTATACATACTTTTTATTTTTCTTTAACGTGTGTAATATTTATTGTCACCGTTGCTTGCAACCTGTCAGGGGAGAACAGATTCAAATTAGCTGCTATGCTTACTATGTACACATTTTGCATTTTGTATTTCTACTAATGTTCATTAATCTGCAATATGTCCCTTTCAAATAAATAAATATGAATCAACTTCAGTTGAGATGAAATGTGATGCATTATGGATGGAAACTGGATTTTTTAAAGGCATATATGTCTATCTATTTAACAATTCTAAACTTTATCACATTATTTTTGTATTAATCTTTAAACAAAAATAGTAATTGAATTTAAATGTAAAAACCCCTTTTTGAATATTTACAGCCAGCTGGAACCATTAAGTCATTTTTCACAGTTTATCAATAAAATTAAGAATAATATGTCCAGATGAAAGGCTGAGATTGATTAAAAGAACATTGTCTGACTTTTTTATGCGTTCTTTGCAACAAAAGCAAAACAAGAAACAAATAAACCTGAAAGACCAACAGAAGAAACGACAGATTGAGCCAGGATAAATGTAGAGTTTATGGAAATATGTGGACAAAAAAGAAATGTAGGAACCTTTAGTCCACCGTAAGTCCTAATAACATCAATGATACAGTTTACGTGGCTGGCTATGAAGAGTGTAAACACAGACACACTGCTGATTGGCTGCTGATAAAGAGCAGGAATAATGATGCAAGCCTTACAAAGTGAATGTAATTTACTCGGCTTTGAAGTCGACAGTGAAAGCACATCGGACCGAGCGGCCAAATTAAAAACGTTCACATCCAAAAGAACCAGTAAAGACACATTCACCTAATTGGCACAAACAGCTCATAGAAAAGTGTGTGTGTGTGTGTGGGGAGGGGGGGGGGGGGGTTGTTTCATCTGCTGAATCTTTGCACGTTTCAGGGTTTTAAAGCTCACTGCTATTCTCCATCTGTTTGGCGGCGGCTCCAGTCTGCTGCGCTGGGACCAGCGGTCAGCAGCAAGGTGAAGCCAGCCGCACCATCTGGCCTGACCTTGGGCCGCACTCGGCCGGCCGAGGCGGGCTTTCAGAGAAAGAAAGGAGGGCAGAACGGGCTCGTCCTGCGGGTTCCCGGATCCTCTTTGTTTCTGAAAGGTTGCTTTCAGAGAGGATGTGTAGCTGTTTCTTGTTCTGTCGTAAAGCTCCAAAACAAAAGATAACAGACCCACTACTGAGGAGCAGCACAGCAGACAGCAGTGGAATGATTAATTTGATGCCACAAAAGAAAGATAGATTTCAATCTTTAGGGAGTGGAGCCGGGGTTTGCTTCTTCTGCACCATGTTAAATATCAGAACGTTAAGAAAGCTGACTGGAACACAGGCCTATTATCTTCCACCGCCTCTGCTGGTGATGAAGGTGAAACCAGGAGGTGATACTATTGATTATCATTAACAAGAGATAAGTAGAAGAGCCCACAATGACTGTGAACTGTAGAAAAACATCTGCTATCAACACTTGTTTATTGTACACAATCCAGAGGATGTAAAACGACAAAAAAAAAAAAACAATCCTACCCGTTTTGTAGACTTCAGTGTAAACCAAACCTGACCTCACTTCAGGTCTAGATCTAAATCTGAATTCATATCACACTGCCATCCTCTAATTTATGTAGTTACTTATGCTGCTGACTGTATTTTCCCCAACCAGCAGAGAGAGAAACACCTCAATGTCAACATCCATCTTTTCATATTTTCCTATCAGCTGTAAGTAAATTAGTGAGGAAATCACTCAGACCTGACAGCATCCAATCATCTGAGAGGCAGACGCAGAAAAACGTCTTCATAAATTTAGAAAGGAGTCTGTGCAGCCCAGTTTATCATTTATTTGCTTTTTAAACAGGATAGTGTTAGCATTTACTAGCAAATCTTTAATGAAAAACAAAGTTAGCACTAATTAGCATTTTGTTTCAAGCTTTACTTACTTTTCAAACATGTTAGAAAGAACATTTACAAGCACTCAGTTTAATGAGTAACCAGCTGAAAACAAAGTCTATTTTCATTAGCATTCTGTTAAATACTTGTTTTTACTAAATTAGCATCTGCTTCAGCTTTTGGTTACTTTTCAAATAATGTTAGTGTTTATGTTAATTAGCAGTTTGTTTAATAACTAAGAGGGCATCTATTAGCATTCTGTTATCAAAAGTTAAGTTTTTTACTCATTAAAAACTATAAGTTAGTATTTCTTTGTTTAATAAATGAATAAGTTGTTTAGCTATATTAGCACCAAATTAGCATTTTGTTATCACTCTCTTTCAGCTTTTAGTCACTTTTTAAACCATGTTAGTGTTCATATTCAGTCTGTTTAGAAAATAAAAACCTAGGGTATAACTAAGTTCGAGTAGTCTGAGTAACTGAATAACTTGTTTCATGAAAGAAGTTGTTGTGGTTTCAGTTGTGCTCAGAAAAGAAAATGGAAAACTGTCTGAAGGTGTTTTAATAAAGGTTTAAAACACACAGAAAGAAAGTCCTGCAGTGTCACGGACCATATTAATCTGATCTTTGTCATACAAACATCGGTTAGTGGGACACTTTATTACAAATATCATTAATATTCATCAGAGGGATGAGGAGGAGGAGGAGGCATCTAACTCTGCAGATCTGTCAACTGTGACATCATCAGAGATCTCCAAGCATCCGGATCTGCACAAAACCACTTTTCTCTCCTGACAGACGGTGCTGAGGCCAAAAAACCTGGATGTTGACAAACAAACACTGTTGACCATTTGTTGTGCTGACACACTGGCAGCTCTCACACACACCCTGCTGACATCGCTGTGACCTGCTGGAGGACAGCTGATCACCAGATCCCAGATCTGTTTTCTCCTGCAATCCAGCAGTGCCTCTAAACACCTCATCAACAAGTTTAATCAAATTAGCGAGGAGCCAAAAATTGACGCTTTTCATTAATTATACAGGATAATTGTAATTGCAAATTCAAATGTATTCTCTGGGAACAGAAGGTGTTCAGTAATATTTCAGGGAATTTGCATATTAAATGGGGGTCGCTCTGTATTATGTATGCAAATGTATGCACATTGTCTTTATTTTTAACTTGCGGGCCATATGTGCGGCTGCCTTCCTGAGCAGGTGAAAACAGTCCTAAGTGTTTAATTTTGCTGAACAAACGCTACGATGAGGCCTGTCGAGTGCTGCATGGCCTGTGTCAATCTCTCCGCGCCGCTCTCTTCCTTTTTTGTTTTGGTCTCGTCATAGCCTCGGCTTTGATTCGCCGCTGGGGGTGAAGTGTTTCTGCTTCCTTTTTTTCTGTCATTTCTGTTGTTTTCGCAGTTCATTTGGCTGCCAGCCGTCACCATGACACTGCACCGTCAGCGCAAACAGAGGGCAGAAGTGTTACACAGCATGAAGCAGACGCACCTCGACCACCCCCACGTCACCTGCACGCACACACTCACACACACTCCAAAGGTGTATTTGGAAGCTTTCAGCTCAGAAAACCTGAAAGCTGAGAATGACAAACATATCTAAGGATTGTAAACATGACAGGAATCAGCAGATTTATACTTATTTAGAAACTGAGGGAGTTTAGTTTGGAGACTGAATGAGGCCAAAATATTTCATGTTCATTTAATTCATTAATCCATTTTAAACATTCAGGATGATAAGGCTGAGACAGGAAGGTTTTAGTGTAAATTCTGTCATTTCATAAATCAGCATCTCTGAAAGTCTCTGAAAATTAAAGATATTCTGTTTTAAAGCAGAATTCCTCCAAGAAAGATTGAAGGATTTAAACATTTCTCCATCTTCAGTTAGAACCAACCAGGGCTGGATCAGGGTTCTGTGGTGGTCTGGGGCTGGATGAAGGCCTGAAGCTGGACAGGTGAAAAATGAGCCAATGCCTGAAACTCTTCATCACTTGGTATCCTTAGTTGAGGAGTAGTCTGTCTTAGAGGGGATTGGAGAAGGAATGGGAGCGTTACAGAAAGAATAAACTTTTCAGATGTTTTAGGTCCCAGATGGAAAAGTGAAGCAATATTAAATAACAACACGACTTCAACACGTCTGACATGGAGAAGAAGGAGGAGGAAGAGGAGGTGCACTGCAGGGAAAGACTACAAAGCACATTTGTAGTCTTTGTGTCATTAAATTTGTTGGCCTTTTTCCTCAGAACCACTTTTAGACGATGAAGCTGTTTTTATGTCGGAGGAGCCCAGAGTCCTACATCTGCTCCCAGATCAGCTCCATCTTCCTCTTCCAGCAGATAAAAGCTGCCGTGGAGAGGCCGACCATGCCGGCTTCAGGGAGAAAAGCTGAACATCACTTCCCCAGAATTACAGTTTCTGTTTGAACTCCATCAGAGGGAGCACTGAAACCTGCAGCCAGCAGGTAAAAAGCAACACTTCCCTCTTTAACTAGAAGCTGTCAGAAGAAAGCAGAGAAGTGTTTCAGCACCAGAACACTGAACTGCAGAAACTGCACAGCTGTGACACTTCTTCCTCTTCCTCCCCACACGCAGACGCTGCTCCGCTTCTTTATGAGCCGTTAACACACACAGCATCCGAGAGGTGAAATAAAGTTTAACTAAAGATCAGCTGAGTATGAGCAAGTGCCGTGATGCGTTCGTGGACCTAGTTACTAAATGAATTGAGAAAATGGCTCCACCCTTCCTCAGAGACCACCTTTATTAGATCAACACTCCGATATACACACAGGTTTTACAGCTTAAACTGTTACTTTCCTTCTATCCTCTACTCCACTCCCGGTCAGGCGTCAGGACCCTGCCCGGGTTCAGGTCCGATCCTGCTTGGCTGGCCCCTCCCACACTGAGGAACAGAGGGGCCGGCAGCCAGCTCCACCTTGAGTCTACCTGACGGCCCGGCCCGGTCCGGCCTGCAGAGAACAGGCTCACCTGGACCAGAGCAGAGCAGAGCTGAAGTCCCACATCCTCCTGTTTCCACCTGTTTACCGACTGCAAACACACTCAGCTGATGCTGGGATGTTCTGGAGGTTAATTAGGACTTAATTGGAATAAAAGTGTTTAAATACGGTGCCGTCAGTCAACCAGCAGTCAGCTGTCAGCTGCTGTCAGCTAATAACTCAAAGTCAGGACGCAGAGGTCCGATTCCTCCTGGAACATTAAGAATATTCACCGGATAGAGATGGAAAATGATTACAGGAAGAGTGCAGACGGATGCATCAGCAGATCGCCATCTGAAGCTATAGATAACACACCCTGACTTAACAGGTTAGTTAGCAGTCAAGTATTAAATAGACCCGACTGCTGGTTCTGTTCACCTCATCAGCAGCTCCATCGCCCAAAACATTAATGGAAATGAGAATTTAAGAGGAAGAGGTTGCTTCTCCGTCCTTTAAAACTAATATTTAAACATGTGAAGCAGACAACGGGACCCAGTCTGTTCTTTAACCTGTTCAGGTTCTGTTACATTACAAAACATCAGTCATCAAGATAACTATCAATATTTAGCCTTATTTTCTTTTCTTTATAGGGACAAATCGTCTAGACTGTAGTAGTGGTTCTCAGACATGTTTTGTAAATGTGATGATTCAGGAAAAATCCAGTTTACCGGTACAGAATTTCCTCCCTACTGCAGCTTCAACAGCACACTAACCTAAACCACAATGCATGGGTGAAAACTGATTGGATACAAAACGTATGGCTAAAAAAGTAACTTTTTCTATTTTTGACTGAGGATATTTGTTTTAAAATATTGTTATGGAGCAGAGTTCGATGAGCCATGTTCATTTCCCTTTGAACCAGATTTCAAAAGTTCCTGTTCCTGAAAACATGAAAAAAAGGTCCAAAGAGTAAAAAACAGAAGCACATACACCTAAACCCAGGTGGCTTGTATGTTTGACAGGATTTTTAAGTTGCTGTTTGGTGAAATATGAGAGAGTGAGTTTTCTCATTTTACAAACAAAAACTGAAATTCAGGAAGATTTTTCCTGAAAAAGGCCAGTACCACCACAGCAGCAGCGTCATGAAGTCTTTTCCAACCTGCTGAGTTATGGGCGTGAAACTCTGCCTCCACTGTTGCTGAACATTTTACATGTAGGTGAGGAGGTCAGGATCTGGAGGGTGGGGGCAACATCTGTCCACAGCTGGAGGGTACGAGGTTTCCCAAGAGAAACTCCCATCATCCACTTCCTCTTCTCTCTCTCTCCTCCACCCACTTCAGCCTCTCTAAATACAGACCATGTGTGGTGCTGGTGCCGACCGGAACTTGCTCATCACGGCTCATAAAACCTCTGGAAGCTGCAGACCTCCGGAGATCCAACACATCATCTGCTGAGCTAAACGCTGCATGTTTTACATCTTAGGTGATGTTCTAGAAGCTTAGACAACATGGAAACAGCATTTAAACATAACTTCACCCCTATGATCTGATTATCATTTTTCACATCAACCAAATTCATTGACATATTTGACCAAAAATAAACAAACAACATCAAATCCAAATGGAATTTTCTGTGATAAAATGATGGAAATGTGTTAACATGCTCTATTAATGTCAAACAAAACCTGGTGGAGTTACAGTGAAGCGGATGCAGCGCTCCACCTGATCTTTTCTGCTACGCTACTTTGAAAAGTGCCGGTGATCTGATGATGGTGGTGTGTGAAGGCAAAACTGACCCTAAAAGTGTACGTCCAGTCCACTAAATTTAATTCCTCATAACGAACAAGTTCATAAGCTCAGTCAGAGGAGAGCTGCCATCAGCAGGTGTGGAAGGAAACAGCATCCAGTCGCTCAGATGGCTACAGGAAGCAGAGCGAGGAGCAGATAGGAGCAGATAGAAGCCCCCAGCTTAAACCGGTCTCAGAGTAAAACTCACATGAGCCTGAAACTCAGACACTCGTAGATAGACAGCTGCTCAAGTCAACTGTGTGCATCCAGCATGTATGATGGAAAAAAAGATGAGAGAAGTCAGACTGAAACTCGTCTTCTGTGCATTTATTCAGTAAGAACTTCATCAGGGACCATCTGACACGTTCTGACTCTGAACTCACATCCTGCAGCCCGGACAGGAAGCAGCCCTCCAGCTGCATACAGTTATCCGTCTGCAGCGGGAAGTGGCCAACAGGAAGGGTTCAGGAGGTCGGAGGGGAGGGAAGGGGAGGGAAGGGGAGGGGGCAGACACTCTCAGCATCATCCTTCTATTCTGATCACATTCTGAGATGTTTCAGCACCAGAACACCGAGTTCATGCAGCAGAGTGAGGGAGCAGCATCACAGCAGGAAGTTAGAGGGCATGCAGGAAGTGACACAAACCACACAGACTTTTAAACAAGCTGTGAATGGTCTCTGAGTTCAGGCCCATTTAAAAAATTTTACTGCTGCTGAAGTGGAGCAGCCGGAACCGAAGTTGAACTCAAGTGAGTGGAAACCTGCTGCGACGGGACCAGGAGCTGCAGGTCGCAGCCCGGGAGTAAAGCCGCGGATGGAAAAGCAGAGTGGGTCCATACAAGGTCAACACTAAGCAGTGCTGAAAAAGGTCCCCGGAGAAACAGCTGGAAGGCGCCAGTTGCGACCTCCTCCTGCTGGAAAGTGGAGCAGCAAACCCTTTTTATAGGAAAACTAGTTGGCGCAGGAATGGGGGAAAAAGGAAACAACGACTGAGAACAGCAGAGGACTCAACATGCAACACAGACACATGCATCAGCGTTTAGAGCTGAGTGGGAGGAGCTGCTTCAGGTTTGGCTCGTTTTTCAAAGAAAAAACAAAAGGGACGATGTGTTGCGAGATTCTCTCCTGTGAGAAGCAGAAACATGAGGAGGTTCTCAGAGTGGAGCCTGACAGAGCCTCTGAAGTGATCTGTGACATGAAGCAGAGCTGGGAGCTTCCTGCGATGAAGACGAAGCTGAAGAGGACTCTGGAAAACTGTCACAGCTGAATAAAAATGTTTTCTATCCGTCCATGTCTGACAAGCTGCATGGAAACGTTTGTTTTAGTCCGGTGTGAAGGATGGATAAAAGAAGAATAGATAAATTATTCCTACAATTTTACTGAAACAAACAGGACATGTGGGCTGTGTCTCAGTCAGAACAATTGCACACTTCGAGCACTACATCTAAGTGCATAGTTCGACAACCTCCAGATTAAAATAGTGAAGCATTTGTACCAAAAATTGCAGTTCCCCCATCCTCCACTAGGTGCTGCTGTAAAACAGAGCAAACCCGCGTTGGCTCCCATGTTAAAAACGCCAACTTTACATCAGAATTAAACATGTTTACAGCCTGGTTCAAAAAACCATTTTAGGTGTTTACCTTCAT
>JBBBVT010000007.1:2898946-2912208 GCA_037177035.1 Craterocephalus eyresii
TGTTTGGTAATACTGCTTCTGAGGTATTACTTCCTGTTTGGTAATACTGCTTCTGAGGTATTACTTCCTGTTTGGTAATACTGCTTCTGAGGTATTACTTCCTGTTTGGTAGTACTTCTTCTGAGGTATTACTTCCTGTTTGGTAGTACTTCTTTTGAGGTATTACTTCCTGTTTGGTAGTACTTCTTTTGAGGTATTACTTCCTGTTTGGTAATACTTCCTGTCAGGTATTACTTTCTGTTTGGTAATACTTCTTTTGAGGTATTACTTCCTGTCAGGTATTACTTCCTGTTTGGTATTACTTCCTGTCAGGTATTACTTCCTGTTTGGTAATACTTCCTGTCAGGTAATACTTCCTGGATCCTCTCCACATCACTGAGCTCTGATCTGATATTCTGTTTCTAACTTTTGTAAGAATTAATAAAACTTCACTTCCTGATGATATGATGACGAAGATGATGTTCAGGGCAGGAACTGAATCTAAGATGGCCGGTTATCTGGTTAGAGGAACACGTGGGTCAAATCTTCAAAGTGGCCTGAGGGTAGTTTAATCGGACTACAATGAATTGGATTGAACTGCGATTAAAATCTAGAAAACTTTGCAGGCTCTGCTCTGAACTCCTGACAGTCCCATTATTTTTTCTATTTTTCTACACAATAACACATCAGAAATCAGCCATTTCTGAAGAAGCACTGATCTGAACAACTTCAGGACTTTTTGTGTTTGTGGGCGATTTTTGGGGATATTTATCCGGAGATGAATCTCTCTTAAAGGAAGGATTCGAGTCTTTGATAGAGGCTGGGAGGTCGGCTGTTGGATCAGCCGGAATGTGGAAATATTTGTGGGTTTTTGTTGGCAGTGAAGTCGCTCACAGGTTGAAACCCACACAGGGTTCTGAGTGAGTGAAAACCGGAAAGGTGGGAGGATCTGGAGTAGTTGAAGACCAAGTTACTGCGGCTGGAAAGGAAAATACATCAGAGCCACTGGAGTTTGAGAAAGTCAAAAGGAGGAAGAGGATGGAGTCAGGTACACAATGTGGAGGGAAGGGAAACGATTAAGTGTGAGGACAAGTGAAAAGTCTGCAGAGGCAGAACAGGTTTTCTCTGCAGGGTGCAGGTTTTTCTCGCAGGAAACTGGAGCCTCATATGAACTGAACTCGGATGAGGGTTGAGTCTATTACGATCATGCCAGATGATGAACTGTTCCAGATTCTCAGGCTGGGATTTCTTTTACCTTCTCACTTCTCTGTAAACTGGAGACTTTGAGGTTTGGGACAGAAATCCTGAAAATGTATCAGTCTGAAGATGTGACTTCTAACTTGAAACCTTCATTTTACAAATAATTCACTTCAAATTTTCAGAATATCATCGTCATGATAAAATTAGAATAATAGAGAGGAGCAAGGCTCAGAGGTGATGTAGTGCTGACCATCAGAGTTTCCAGAGTTCATTAACTTCTGCTCACAGTCACGTGACAGTCTGTTTCACCGTGACTTCCACAGGATGGAAGACCAGAACATTGTTAAAATACGAACAGTGGTTTATCTTTCATTTCTCTGGATTAAACCTGAAACATAAAGGAGCACTGCTGCACAGTCACCATCCAGATAACCAGCTCCACTTGTTAACACAAATATCAAATCAGCCAATCAGTGAAGCCTCAGACGGCTTGTTGAAGTTCAAACTGGGCTTCAGCATAAGTAAGAAAGATGATTTAAGTGACTATCTCTAGGGTTTACAGAGAATGGTCTGAAGAAGAGAAAACATCCAGTGAGCAGCCGTTGTCTGGACCAGAATGTCTTGTTGATGTCAGCAGTCAGAGTCCCAGCATGGCCTGCTTTAACAGCACTACCTGAGTATTACTGCTGACCATTTCCATCCCTTTCTGAGCACAGTGGAGCATCTTCTGATGTTTTTTCCAGCAGGATGATGCTCCATGTCACAAAGCTCACATCATCTCCAACATGATGATGAGTTACTGAACTCCTTCATGATGCTCCTGGCCAGTTTAACACTTTGTTTCGTGTTTCTGAACTTTAAGTCAGCAAAGCTGCAATTTAACCTTCAAATCGTGAACATTTTTGTGACTAAGATGGGGGCGGGGCTCATTAGCATATTCATAAACGAGGAATATAAACTAAGGCAGGGGTGTGGAGGAAAATTTCAGACATTTTAAGATATGAATAAAATTAGGTTGTTTTTTCAGGGTTTTCAGGGAAGTAACTTCTCGGAGGCACTTAAAAAATGAGGCAAAGCAGGGTTTTCGTAGTTGGTAGAAAGTCTCGTTCCAGCTTATATTTCAGAATCCCAGGAGTATGTTCAGACTGTTTCTGTTTCTGCCGATAAATGGGGGTTAATGAAGTTAATGTTTTATGGATCATTTAGCTTAATTTTATTTGCTCTTAACGTCACATGAAACCCTGAAAGTTGACTTGATGAAGAGGAAGTTTCTCACCTGTTTGGTCATGGAGTCTATGAGCCGGACGTACAGATCCTGTTCTGTCCTGATGCCTGAAAAAACAGCAGAAACACACACTGATAAGACAAAGACAGCATTCAGACAGTCTGAGACCCATGCGCATCACACACACACACCCATACACAAACACACACAAACACTCACACACACTACTCACGATGGAAAAAATCCTTCAAACAAAAGATTCCTAATAATGTGGTGTAAATGAGTTGTGTTATTATTTATGTCCTGGTTGTGTGTTTCTATTTGCACACACTCCTCCTCCTCCTCCCTGCAAACACAAACATTACTGCTGCTGCAGAGCTGTTTATTATTTATGGGGCGGGCCGCCTCCTCTCGGCCCCCCGCTGCCTTCCTCCTCCAGGAGAACAAGGAATCCTCATTCTCCACCAAATTAAATATCAATCAGGAACGCTTGTTTTTTATTAGCTATGCATCCGGGCGTAAATGTGACACAGACACGACATGGGGTGGAGGGAACACCTGTTAGATGAGCAGCAGCTCTAATTGTGCTGGATGCTGCAGCTTCTCGCCGCCTCGTTTTTCGGCCCGTTTCCTCGCAGCTTCCTCTGCTTCTAATTGACATGATTCACTCCTCAGTCTGCAGCCTAAATGGCGGCTATCCGTCCCGGTTGCAGATGAGGTCAATTACCTCCGCACGATGCTAATCCGACGACTCATATTAGAGTGATTTATCCGCCTCTGGAAGGAAACGCTCTTTTATGTCCCACTTTATCTGCTGCTCCTGCAGGAGTCGGAGCACATTACGGCCGCCCTCCTCCTCCTCCTCCTCCTCCTCCTCCTCCTCCTCCTCCTCCCGCCCGTCTGGACTGCAGCCAGAACAAAGCCGAGCTGTGTGTTTCCAATCAGCCGCAGATCCACACGCTCCCCACCCCGATGGACAAAACAGAGTTCAGGTTGGGTTGCTTGTCAGATATTCCAGATGTCTGCTGCGCTGATAATGAAAAACATTTTCCAGACTCTTAAAAGTGCTCAGCTGAGTTAAAGTTAGAGTCTGGTGAGGTGACCTTTAATAGAAATCCTAAATCATCTGACTGCAGAGCAGCTGGGACCTGTGGGAAACGTCCCATCATTAACGCCACTTCATCAGTCGATGCTGCAAATCTGAAAGGAAAACTAGTTTGATCTGAGTTCAGTCTGATTCCTTCAGTCGCTGATCGGCATGTTCCCAGACTGGAAAACTTTCCTGGAAAACCTTTTTTTGCCCCGTCAGAACTGGAAAAATGTTCATTTGATTCCAGATTCTGTGAAAATGGTTGATTTTCTTGTTGATCACATCACATGGTGTCTGTGATGATGTTGCCCCTGACAACAATCCCAGGGTCATATGACTGACATTACAGACTGCATCTGGCGAAGACGAGTCATTCCAGCTCTCAGGTGCCTGCGATTCCATGTTGTCTAATTAAACAGTAAAAAAAATGAGTCACGTCCAGATATTCTCTAAGTTTTATGGTTTTCTCTTTTTAAAAAAAACTTTTTTTATATAAGAGGAACTTCTGGGTGATGCCATATGGTGCATTGGTGGCAACATTGTGTCTCTGATGGCCGACTGCAGGACGCCACAAACAGCAAACATTTTGTTCATTTTGTGCTTTTTTATGTTTCCTTGTGAATTAGGTGAATTTTCATCCATCACTCTCCACAGCTTCGGACGGGATCTACGCTTGCCTGCAAATGTATTCATCCCCTTCCATTAAAGGAAAGGCAAAATTCTACATAGCTCTTCAAATAATTGGAGACTGAAAAAAGAAACAATAGATATAAATATGCTAAATTATAATTTAGTGTAAGAAGACATTATTTTTTAATTTAACTTAGTCGCAAAATTAATTAAAAACAAACAATACGGTTCAGGACCAATGAGAGGGCTTTGCTGATGAGCAGTGGGACAGATTACCTGTCGTCAGGTGCAGGAGTATGATGGAGAGTTGCAGAAAAACACCTGATTGCAGGGATCGCCTCACAGGATTGTTCAACAAAATATTAGCTTATGAGTTACATAACAAAGGCCTACATTAGTTAGCGTATTTTTTGCTTTTCTTTTGCTTTTCTTCAAAAACAATGTCATGATTTTCATAAAATGTATATATAGTATTACATTTATCAGTATCAGCTCATTTCAGTGACAGCTTAAGTTTTCTGCCTTCAATGAAAGCTTAGGAACACTTTTGCAGACAAGTCTAACTTTTCCACTTCCAGATAACGATTAATCACGATTAATCACAGTATTAAAAGCATTGATTTATTAACCTGAAAGATCTGAATATTGTCACTTTCCATAAAGGATTGTGTCTGTACTGATTTCTTTGTTTCTAAAGAAAACGTTCAAGGTTCACCAGCCTGTGACATTTATAATAAAAAGAAGTAGTGAAAGAAGGAAATGTATCCAATATGTTTCAGCTCCTGCTGATTATCTACAGCTTTATACACAGAAGTAAAGACAAATGTTCGGTAACCGGAGTAAACGGTGTTCATGTTTACCTAACACAACACTGACATTAAATGTGTTATCTATGTAAGTGACTCTGGACTGGGCTAAAAGGGTAACATGATGAATTAAGCAGCGTTTACTGAATTTTACGTTTTACAGATGAGTCAAACTGAAACTACTTTATACTTTCGATTATATGCGTAATTTGTCCGTTTTCACAGAGTTCAGCCGCCCGCCACTTGACCCAAAAAACCGAGAATACGGGCGTAAATCGCGGGGTCAGTATTGAGCAGAACAGCTGACCTGCGAGTAGCGAGAGAAAGAAAGCAGGAGAAGAAGACGAGGACAATGACGATAAATCGCCTGACCAGAACAGGAAGTGCAAGACTTCATACTTCCTGTGACGATGATAATGATGATAAACATATTTGTCCAAATGGTTCAGCTGTCCCTCTGTTTTTCATACGTTTATAATTAAAAGGCGATAATTAAAAGGCGTCAGCTGGATTATTTCTGTCGTGTTTTTGGTCAGAATTTTGCATGAAATCCCAAACACAGAGCAGCAGAAACCACGGTGGAAGATCCAGCTACATAAACGATCCGTGTCAGATCAGGACGCTCGTCTCACCGTTGCTGTACAGCAGCTGCAGCCTGTAGTGGATTCCATTGTTGGTTTTCTCTCCGTTGTATTCCTGCAACACAAAAACACAAAGGACATTTTAAATTCACACCATCCCAGTTGATTCCCAGTCACCAAGCGGTGATGCAGAGTTAAGAGGCAGGAAGGAAGGATTGACTCCAGTTTGTTGTTCCCTGTCTGGGTGGAGAGGAGTCCGAATTGGGAGATTAAATTTCCATTTATTTCATCTAAACCCAAAAGATTACATGTAATGTCATCAATTCACAATAAACCACTTTTAACCTGTTTTATTTTTTTGTTTTTATATTATTTATTTATTTATAAATTACATAAAATTTACATAAGAGTTTTTATTTACTCTTATTTATTTATTTATTTTTACATTTGTTTAATATTGATTTCTATTTATTTAACATTATTAATATGTCAATATTTAATCATATCTTCTTTGTCTTTCTCAAGTTTTTTTCAAGATTTTTTCTGTATTTATATTGTTTTTATATAACTGTAAATAAATTTAGACATAAGACAAAGTTCTAGTCTGATGAACTGCCGCGGATCTTGACCATAGTGTTTACAATTAAACATTAAACATTAAACCATGAATAAAAATCTTCTTCAGAGTTAAACCCTCTGAAAATACTTTCCCCTGCAGGTCATGTTCACACACCTCTTCCACCGTTCATTTCTCACCTCAGAGCTGCTGCTAGACATTCATGTGCCCACTCAAACATCAAGGATTTTATGTCTGTGTGATTACATGATGTTATTATTGTTACCTTCAGCTAAGCTAATTTTGCACTAACACTGTCATCAAACATCAAATAAATATCAATAACATTTTGAAACAATAATTAACGTTAGTTTTGTATAGTTTATATGCTAACATGTGTGATTTTGTAACATGGTGGGTGTGATATTCCATATAGCCGTCATGCTCAGCCTGATCCGGTGTTCACTGAATCAGTTCAGCTCTGATTAAAGATCATTTCTTACTCTAATGGTGACACTTGCAAAGTTTCACTGAACATGTCAGAACCTCAGAGACACCTGTCAATCAAAGTGGTGTCATCTCTGATCTGTGATTGGCTGGAAGTTAAGGGGGTGGTTCTGTTCATGTTTTCTGTGTGTGTGTTTGTCTGTGTGTGTGCATGTGTGTGTGTGTGTGTGTGCGTGTTAATCTTAAATCATCTGTAAAACTGGATCCTACATCATCATTATGAATGTGATCACATTCGTAACTTATACATGCAGCAGTCATGACTGATGTTGTGTGGAGCCTGATGCTCATGGTGGGAGCAGCAGCTCTGAAAACACATAGAAAATGTGGCGAGTGGTAAGTTCTTAACATGAAGCTGGAATCAAACTTCCATCTGTGGACAACTTTTCTACCTGCAGCTGTTCAGTCTCTTTCCTGTGTTTGAATCCTTGGATAAAGGAGGAGCATGTGAGGGGTCGTGTTGGAGGAGGGAGGACCTCCTCCGATCTGGATTCTTTCTAATGAAAACGTGCTTCCATTAATAAAAAGACGCTCCACTGATTTACAGACTAGAGTCAGAACGCTGACTTCCACAGATGCTGAACTCCTCGGATCACCTTCACCCGCCAGCCTCTGACCGAGGATCCTGACCGCCTGCTCCCGCTACACGGCAGGTGAGGGTGAGGTCAGGAAAGCGCTAAATAAATCTGAATCGCTCCTTTATTTTTTTTCACCTCCCTCTCTGCAGTGCCCTTCCCCCCACTTTATTCTCTCCTCTCCTCCCTCTCAGCCCGAGTCGGTCGGCCGCTCGGTGCCAACCGTGCCTGGGAGTTTTGGCTCAGTCCCAGTGCGTTTGTGTCGGGGCAAGAGACTAGAGGTCAAAGCAGAGGTGAGGTGAGGGAGTGGGTGGAGGATGTAGAGCCAGCTGGCAGCCGATCAAAGAACAAACACCCCCGAACCTGCCTGGATGTTATCAGCAGGCTCATCAGTGTTATTAGAGTCGGTGCAGCAGCTTCCTGTGTCTCATGTCGGTGAACAGACTCTAACCGTCACATCGTCCTGCAAGAAGGAAAATAACTTTTCAACTGGGACTCAGCCCGGTGGAAACCTGTGAGAGCAAGTTCTAGTCCTTCCAGACTAAGACTGAACGACTGGTTCAGAGCTGGATTTACAGGTCTGTGTTCCAGTTATCAGAGCCGTCTGAGTGGAAGCAGCTTCAGGAAGCAGGCATCCGCTCTTACTTTAACATCAGGCTCCAAACTTTCCTTTCTGATAAATCTTCTAGTTCACTCTGGCCAGGTGTTCCTTATCCATCCCTTCAGCTCTGCCGCTATCGGCGGAGGCTGCTGGGGGATGTCCCATGATGCACTGGGCTCCTCTGCTCTATAAAAATGTCTGAAGTTGTTGTCATTCATTTGTTTTTCTCTTTCTCAGCATGTGTCCCTGGATAAGAGCTATGCTACATGTTGACCTCTCTTTCCCTCCTGGTTCTGGTTCTGTTGGAGGTTGTCCTCTCCCCTGCCTCCCTCAGGATGGAGGATTGAAACAAGGAGAAGATTTGATCAAATCCGTTGGTTTTCCTATAGGCTAGGTTATTTTTATGAATGGTTAAAATGAACACAGTAATTATAAATTCGACTCATGTGGATCATATGATGGATCAGTTTTTACTAGATTATGATTCATTGGATTCACAGGACTGTAAAAATTATTCGTAAACTGCAAATGTTCACATAAAGTTGGGCTGAATTGAATGTGGAGGTAATAAGAGGAAAATCTCAGTGATTTTCAGGAGTTTGTGTGTGAACTCAGATCAAAGGTATTATTGGTGCTCTTACAGCATGTTTTTCCCTTTAATGTGTCACAGTGTTTTGTTCTTATCTGTGAAGTTAAAGCCTGAACGAAGCAGTCAAGTCAGCTCATACCTTCATTCATTACAAAGCAGGTGGAAGAGAAGAAACAATTATCAGATCAGTACTTGCCATATTTTAATGTCTATAAAAGAAAAATCAAAAGTTGTGTTTAAGTTTGTTTGTTTTTTTACTTTATTAATCAATTTTTTGAAAATTTTTAGTCCTCACTAAGACTTAGAAAGCGGACAACATCTGTCCTGGTCCGAGGTCTTTCCACGGGCTGCCTGTCCGTCCACACATAGCATTTACAGTTCTGTTGCTGCTCTAAGAAGCTCTGAATGGTTCAGGACCAAAATACATCAGTGACCTCTGGACTCCGAATGAACCCAGCAGAACCCTCAGGTCACCTGGATCTGGTCTTTTATCAGTTCCCAGAGTCAGAAGCAGATGTGGAGAAGCTGCATCAGCATTCAGCGTCTGCTACATGACTGCAGTAGCAGCAGCTTCTATGCTCCACATGTGCGGAACAAACTCCCAGAAAGCCTCAGATCAGCTGAAACAAACTCAGGTTTAAGTTCCACCTGCTCTCTGCTGCGTTTACATAGGTAAAAGTCCAAATCTGCAGTTTCTTCTAAGCCTGAATTTTTAGACTTCATCATGTTTTTCACCTCATGTCCTTTCTTTCTGCCCTTTCTCTTGCTGTAAACGTTAAATGATGCTTATTTCCTGATGCTTATTTCCTGATGTTTACCTCTGCGACCAACTGTAATGCTTTTAATCCTTTAAGTAGAAGGACTTTGAATGGTCTTGTACATGAAATGTGTACAAATAAACTTGCTTTGCCTCGGCACTATACTCATCGGTACTAGAGAGCAGTGGGGTTGAGGGGGTGGCTTAAGGACCCTCAGTAGTTCACCTCTGTTGGCACTAAGCGGCTTCTTCCCACACCTGACAGTCAAAATTGAATCTGAGTGATGCATTCAGTGATGTTTCATACGTTGGAGTCTGAAAACTGGGCGAAAAAAGACCATGAACGGGTGATCACCTTGTCTTTCTCCACAAAGTCCACGTAGGAAGTCCTCTCAATCTCCACCGGCTGGCCCTGCCGGTCGTACAGCGCCAGGACGAAGTGGAAGAAGTTGGACTTCCTCAGGTTGGACGGAGGCTGCTTCTCAAAGTGAGCGCGGGCCAGTCCCACCCCACTGTAACACAGACATCATCATCATCAGCATCACCTTCATCTTACAGAGACAAACTAAAGTAAAAGCTTCATGTTTGATGAGAGGAAAAGCCTACAGAGGTTCAAACATTCATTTAAAATAACACATTTGGTTTGTGTTCATCCTCAATCCCCTCTCTGTGATACATCTAATTATTCTGTTTTCTTAAAGAAACTTTATTTAGTCTGTTGTTTCCTTCCTCCAAACAGCAGCTGCTGTTTCTGCCCATCATGTGAATAATTCCTGGCTGGAATCGGGATGATTGGGATTTAAATGGGAAAGATTTGAGCCTTTAAATGGAGTCAGCTGCAGACTTTAGAGAAACGGATAAAAATCCTCGTTGATCCTGAAATAAAGTCGATGCTCCTGCAGGAAGCGACCTCTGCTCTCAGCCTGCGGAAGCTCTAAGTGTCCGAGGGGGAAAACGCTCCCAACAACAGCGGAATATCTCCACATCAATCTCATTTCCCTGCTCGTTTTGTTTCCATAAACGCTTCATAATCAATACGATCGCCGGGGCACCCATAAATATTTATTCATGCTGGAGGTTTGTTTTTTGGAAACTCGCCGGCTCCCTCGGCCTCCGAGCTTCCCGGCTCTGGGGTGTATTCCCCAGACGGCAGATTAATACAGCCGTGACCTTTCTGCACCTCCATTACTGATGCCTAATGCCTCATTTGTAGGCCAGTTTGTTGAAGGCTAATTCTTCCAGCTCACAGCGTTTGGCCGGGCGGACGCGGGGTGGAGAGTCTGCACAGGAACTCCACGGGGAGGGGAGAAGGAAGAGGAGCTGCTCAGGTGTGCATCGGGAAGTTTTAATGGAGGCTCGGAGGGAATAAAAGCAGCTGAGTGTTGGAATAAAAATAGCAGGGAGTGGAATGACGGAGAGGAAGACTTCAACACTTTCATCAAGACATATTTTCAATGACTTTCTGCCACGAGCATCTGTTTTATCACTCACACACACCGGTCTGCAGGTACAATCAGCAGCTGACTTCACTTCACACACACACACACACACACACACACACACACACAAACGCACACACACGCACACACAGGGAACATCCTTCAGCATCCAGCAGAGAATCTATACCGATGAAAACCTTTCATTCTTTTAGTTTGTGATGTTTTTCTTTCCTGTTGCTGTATATTCACAGAGAAATCTTTCACGCTATCGGAGGGTGAAATCACCATCATGTCTCCTCATTCTTACAGATTATTATCTGCAGGGATGTTTCAGGGCTGCACACTCACTTTTTCTTCTGAAAAAGAACAACTGAATCAGCTCAGATCCATTGTCTCAGCTGGTTCAGTCATTCATTTTATTCAAGTCAGTAGTTTATAGCCAGACTTACACGGTTAATTCAACTTTCTTAAAACAAAGAATTGACTCTGTTTAATTTAAACTTTACGTTTTTCCAACAAAAACAGACGGTAAATGTATGGAGAGTGTGTGCACGTCCTGGTGATGCATTCTGTTTGGCTGCATTTACAACAATTCAGCTAAGAACAGCATGAGGAGAACACAGGTGAGCTCCATGCAGAAAGATTTACTCAAACATCCCTTTCCTCCACCTGGTTGGGATATTTGTTGTTCTCATGAGTCCCAGTGATGTTCTGTGACACATTCAGGACTGCTTACTGGTTTCAGACATTTCAGACTGGACTTACAACTCCCTCCAGACAAGTTTATATATATTTCATTGTTCTTGTAATAAGTATATTTCTTCATATTTTTATATATATACTTCTTCTTTTGCTTAAACAAGACATGTAAAATAAATCCTGTATATATAGACATCTGTTGTTTCCTTTTATATCAGACAGAATGAATTTATGTATCAGAAAATAATCCACACAGATAAAATGTTTGATTTCAGAAACAAAATAGTGACAATAAATACTGAAGTAACCTATATGTCCACATTCAGTAAGATTCTGTCGTTGCAGGGTTGAAGACTCGCAGGTCTTAATCCATCTGGTTGTAAAATGGCTGCATGAACATTTAATGATCAGTAGTTTGTAATTCATGGCAGGCGTAGGAACCTCCACCAAACACAAAGTAAACACTGAGACAGAAACTGGTGGAAACATCTAAACCTGAACTTCATCTGTTGTTCAGCATGTAGCCATCTAAGTTATCAATAATTTGTGTCTATGCATCATAACGACGCTTCACTTCGCCTGTGAGCTTCTCATGGTGAGGACATGAGTCCCTAACGGGATTTAGACACGTTTTTAACAAAGTTTACCAAAGATAAACTGGAGGTATGAGTGGAAAACATTTTTAATAGGTTGACAATCAAAAGGTTCAGCTCCGGCCGGCTACATATGATTTCCCATGAGTATTTGCCGTCTCTGCTAAATTTATATTAAATGCTTTGAGTAAGTCTGACCGTCATTAAATGACTTGGATAAACTCATTTCAATTACTTCAATCAATTATAGTTCGACAATTCTCTTGATCATTAGTTAAATAATCAACAGAAGTTTTTTATGTCTGTCTGAACTAAGGAATTTTAAAACCTTTAACCAATCCCAGGTGCTCCTTTTAGAGTGCGTGCATCAACAAAAAGTTTAGGTACGCCCACCTTTCACAGGACTGGGATGCCGTGGTAAATACCTGCTGTGTCTGTGTGGGAAGTTTCTTATGAGTAAAAACACCATCCCTTGATGCAGTTTTTGATGTTGTCTCTGTATTCTTTGTCAAGATTGTTGTGCAGGTGATACAAACTCCATACAAACTGCTGTCTGAGCCGCGTCGGTCTTTTATCCAACCATGTGACAGAAGTTGTCCCTCTTTCAGGTACAAACTCCTCGGTTTGGCTCAGCTGCTCAGCTTATGGTGAATTTCTGCTCTGACATGATTCGTTACTGTCTTCCTCCATGTTTGTCTGTGTGTGGCAGCATCATGCCGGAAAGTGTATCTGGACGTAAAACACTGCTGTAAATAGCCGCAGCGTAAACAATAGAAATGTTCTCTTGTCCAGACGATGTGTATCGTCATTGCACCCAGCCCTAAATGTGTTCATGTTCATCTTTATTTGAAGCACAAATGTTTAATAGAAAAAGGCATTATTTTTTAAAACAAACTTAAAGTGCAAGCTTCACTGCACTGAATGAAACTAAATATTTCAAACTCTGAAATGGCTCCTCAGGCTGTGCTGCTTCTGGAAAATTCCGCTCGCCTGGATTTACATTTCCTTTATTTCCATGAGATATATCTAGTCAGACTGAATGCTGTAAAAGGCTCCTCTTTGATGTCACTATAAGCCACGTTCACGGCTGCTCAACCAGCCAGAAACACTCCCTTCTTGTTTTTAATAAACCACAGTCCCTTGTATCAGTAGCTTAATTGTCATAATTTTCCACAGATGAGACAATCTCAGCGTATTTTACCAAATGAAAACATTTTTTTCTGATTTCATATGTTGTCAGAGAACCCGTTCATTTAAACTGATCTGCAAAAGCAAACACCAACCAACCCGCAGTGGTGGGTAGAAATGAACACATCCTGTCCAGCACAGCAGGAGGCAAAGGAACCAAATCATTCCAGTTATTAGTCTGAGCAAATGTTGCAAGACACATAGTGATCCACCCATCCATCCATCCATCCACCCATCCACCCATCCA
>JBBBVT010000007.1:2931206-2941987 GCA_037177035.1 Craterocephalus eyresii
GTCTGCTGCTTCAGGTGGGAGGAGACAGGTAGAAACTCGGGCTCATGGTCAACCTGCCAGCAAGTATGCTTACTTTATGGAGTCAGTTACCATGGTAACAATTTTAGGATAAAACGTACCTCGTTCTCTGGAAGGGAAAATACAGTTCTCCACTCAGGGTTAACAGGGCCCAGGTATGCAGTGATGTTGTCCACGGTTTTATTTTGTTCCCTCTTCTTTACTCCAAGTTAATTTTCCAGACCCGACATTATTTAACCTGCGGATGTCCTCACAGCTGATCGATGGCAGGTCCACGTGACTTAAGTTTTCACAGGCCTGTATTCCAGCACATCCGGGTAACATAAAGTTTACTCGGTGGTAAAATCGCTATTTATTTGCGATCAAAGTAAGAGCCAGCTTGAGAAGGGTCTGTCTGCGGCTTGCAAGACTTGGCCAGCTTCCTCGTGTTAGCATTAGCTGCTGCATGTTTCTGAGATCAATAGTTATTCTGAAATAAATTGGCCTACGTTAGATCTTCAGCAAATGATCGAAGTCAAACAAAGACCGAATCTTTGGAAAGTAAAAGTAACGTGACTCGGCGAAGTTAAGTGTCTCTTCCCTGTCTGATAAAGAAAAAGGTACTAAACGTTTTCTTTTTATTCCACGGACACCCGATTAGACCAGGTTCAACTGAACTCTTTACAATTAATTTAGAATTATTGACAGGTAATACTAATAACAATGATAGGCCTAATTATAATAGGCTAAATTATGCAGCTGGTTTTACACATTAACCATATATAAAATGCTGGTCGAGGCATCATCGCATATGGAAAACAGCGCGGCGCAAATGGTGATCAAAGAAACCTGGACTGTTTAAAAGTTCGGGGTTCTCACATCAGTTTTTCAATTCAGTACATTTGAAAAGGGACTTGTAAAACTATGGATAGCAGGCTTGTTATTCATGATTGCAAGTCTGATTACTTGTATCCATCTATTTAGCTTGTTTTTAAATTTCACATACCTGGTGCCTTCTATTGAGTTACTGACTCATACTATATTCGGTAGTGTGAGTCCTTTATGAACTGTCCAAGCCTCCTGTGTCTGTACTGTGCAGCAGTCTCCTCACACTACTGATGTTTGACCATTCAGAGACACTATAACTACAGCACAGATATGGCGCTGATCCAAGGCATGTAAAATGCTCACAACTATAAAGACTTCATACAACTAAGATCTTGTTGAATTAATTATTCCAGTTGAAAATTTTTCATGACATAAAAAAGGGGAAGGTGTTTGAGAACAAAATAACATCAGATTTATTAACCCACACAGGCTCTATTTCATTTGTCCTACTTCTGGGTTATAAATCCAGTTGGAAAGTTGGTTCATTTCCTCTTTTAAATGGTGCTACATTGTGTACTTATACACTGGAGACGTTAATATCTGGCTTTTCAGACACTAAGCAACATTTTGGCTTCTTTAGCATCAGGAGCCATTTACCCAGCGGCTGTTAAGGAAACAACAATTCAGGTTTAGTTTGCTCCAGCACTAACACTAGACTCTATAGATTAAGTTACCGGAGAGATTAAACTTATCAGCAGAATCAGATGATGAATGTCAGACTTGAGGAGAAGTCAGATGGTCTCAAACTGATCCTGCAGGACATCCAGCTAGTCTGTCCAGATCCCGACAACAGAGCAAACACGACGACACTGAATCCTTAATCCCAAACACCAGGGTCATATTTAAACACAGTGAAAGGACAACAGGACAACAACGAAGCTGCAATTTGTTCAACTTTATTGAGAAACCATCACAGAGCTATTAGTTGATCAATCAGCCGCTGGGAGCTTCGTTTCTTTTCAGTGCAAAAAGAGGAGAACAGTGTTGGATGATGGATGAACTAACGGCTCTCATCTAAAACCTCTAAACAAAAAAACTACAAACTGAAAAAGCTTTTGCCTTTTTTTCTTCTTTTTTTTTTTTTTAAAACGAGTGTTCAGAGCAGCACATGAACCAATCACTGACATGCATTAATGAGCGTTTCCTCGCGCTGCGCTGCGCCACCTGTCAGGTGACTCCGCTCGGCTTCGTGGGGTTTGTTGGCACGTTCGCAGCTCCGAGGCTGCAGCCCTTCATTCGCTTGTGTTCAAAGCAGACAAACGGAGGATTTAAAAGCATTCAAGTTGAAGATGGGACAAACAGAAACATGAACAAATTGCTGTTACAGGTGGTGAGGGGAGGAAGGGGGCGTGGCCACGTGAGAAACTCAAACAGGTGAATCCAGCCGGCGGCGGATCACATGGCGTATTTCTGAGTCCAGTCCTGAGCTGTCTTGTTGTACCTGCAGGAGAAAAAACAGAGTGTCGTCTGATTGGCTGCCATAAATGTTTCAACTTTTCAGAACCTTTTGCAACAAAAGTGAAGCAGGAGACCCAAAATTCACATCAACACACAAACACATCAGCCTCATCATTATCCTCGTCTTCTACTTCACTGTTTTCTGTGAGGTATCTCCCGATTAAAACTCTGCTCTGATCAGGTTTTAACTCTGCATCTTTAGCATCTTGCTCCACTCAGTCTGAATAACTCAGAGGCCGAAGACCAGGAGAAAAATTTAAAAGAAAAATAATGTTTTTCATATGGGAATACCACATGAACTTAGGGAAAGAAAAATTTTAAAAGAAAAAAAGTTTTTCTGGAAAGAAAAATATTTTTACTTTTTCTGGATTGACGTCATATTTTCACAGCAGAATCTGTTCTGTTTTTCTTCATGCGACTAAATAAAATTGTATTTTAAATTTATGGAAATATTTTACCAAATTCTACAGAAAAAAACAGATTTTTTCTGAAATGGGCATTTAACCCTCATTTTCTTCTTTGTCTTTTCTGATTTTTTTTTAGATTATTTGAATATGGGTAATAAACTCTTGCTTTAAAATGAATTAAATAATTACGGTAAAAGACAGAAGCAACGCTGACAAGTGTTTTCTCCTCAGTTAGCTGACTGAAACACAGCAGTAGCAGTGTTGATAGATCTTCAAGTTTTCTTAATGATATAATCAGCTAATTAGCATATTAATGATGTCACCACACCACATGAGCTTCCTGCTTCGTTCCCGCTTTTTACATATGTAAAAACATACAATCATTTTGATCGAATCCTGATTTCATATGTGAGAAACCAGCATCCACAGCAGCTGAAGATTCAATCTGTGCAGTTACGTCAATCATCAGTCAGGGTTAAAGGGTTATCACAGTCTGCAGCCCCCGAACATCATGCGGGGGCCCACTGAGAATGTGCAGCAGCTCACAGGAACTGAAGCAAGGATGGCGGGAACATTCCTGATTGGCTGAGGCTTCCACTGCAGTTTATTTCCACCTTTGTTTCAGGTTTAATCTGAAACTCATAAAATCTGTTGACGTTCTGTTTTATTGTCTTTGGCTGCTCCTGATTGGACATTGGGATCAATTTAAGCTCTGATTGGTGGAACGTTTGACAGGACGTGGCTGCATCATAATTTCCAGCTTAAAATAGGTCTCCAAGCAGCATGGTGGGGATAGTGATCTATTTTAATTATGAAAATGTGATTAATAATGCTGCCATCATGGCTTTAACATACAGTGTGTCTTCATTTTGTAGGTCCACTGTAAACTCCTGGATGACATATAAATGCCTGAAAACTTCTCTAGATCAGCAAAAGGTTAAACTATTAATCGAAATTCACCCCACAGAGTTACAAACCACAGCTCCTGTGTATTTGTAGTGAAAAGAGTCATGGCATGTGGTGCTGAAGATCTAAGGGAATTTAAAAGGTCAAACGTAGACAATCATGTTGCTTCAGATCAGAGAAGATGCAGAACAAACATCATGCAGATCGCTTATTCCAGCTAAAGCCGACTTCCTGGTTTTCCTGTCTATAGGCAGCTCCAATCAGAGTGGGGACAGTCTGATGAAGACTGTCATATAGGACTGACACACATCAACAGACTGCGTCTGACCAGAACGTTAAAGGAGCTGCTCTTAAAGTCCCTCTGATCTTCACCGCCTGCTGCTAGTCTGAATGATTGTGACCAGTCTGCCGGGCTGTGCTGCATGCAGGACGCAGGAGGATTTCTGAGGCCATGCTTTGCATAAACGTGCTTCAGACCCAACAGGGGAGCTCAGCTCTTACCCTCACAGCATGGCATACTTCTCTGTCCACTCCCTGGCTAGTCTGTTATACCTGAGATCAAGCAGCAGGACAGTCAGGTCTAGCTCCACAAGTCCTCGTTTCAGTCTGAATCTGCCTGATCTGACTTCAAATTTCCTTTTCCTGAACTAACCTCTCAGACTCGGAGCGGTAACTCACCTGACTGGGTCTGTTTTGTAGATGCGGGCGATCTCTGGCACTAATGGGTCGTCAGGATTTGGGTCACATAACAGAGAACAAATGGACAAAAGGACTGCGGAGAGAAAACAGCGGTTAGAGGCTGCATACAGTCAGGTAGACCTCATATGATCATCAGAAATAAACCTGAAGCTCAACTTTTCTCATATAAATTTTGGACATGAAGCTGACCGATCAGATGAGAAATAAAATAGCAGATTTAGGACAAGCTGGAGTTTGTTGCAAAGACCCAACAGCACCACCTGCTGGTCACAAGCTGCAGGACGACTCAGCAGGATCAATAACCTGAGCCTGCTCAGATCAGTAAACTGAACTATTTGCAAATTGATCAGTTAGGTAGTTGTTTTTTTACATGATGATGGTCTAATATAATCAAATGTTGAGTTCTAAATGATCTCACCTTGATTATTCAATTTTCTTTTATTTCAATATTGTTTAGCACTTGTAGATTTTATTTTTATTTGAGAGAAAAAGTTAATCATTTGAGTTTATTAATTATATTAAGTTTAATTTGTTATAAATAAAAAACAACAATTGAGAAACGCGGTAAAATGTATTCCCCAAAAGACATTTTTGTTAATTGTTCACTCATTCATTTTCTGCACGGCTTAATCCAATTGGGCTGGAGCCTATATCAGCCTTTATAAGGCGAGAGGCGGGGTACAGGCCACCAGTCCATCACATCTTAGTGCAGGATTTCCAGCATAGAGGATGTTAAACCCAGGGTAGCCAACAGTTCGATTATCCAATTACTAAATATTACATATTATATTATGGACCTTAAAATTCTTCCAGTAGCCCATAATAATTTACATAAATATTTCTGTAAGCTCACCACAAAGGGTATATCTGTATTTCCCAGCCAATAAGTGGAAGTGGGAAGGATAGAGGACAGGTTTGGACCACAACAACCCCTCGCCCCCGGTGAGCATTAACCAGTCCAGACCGCCTGATGTTGGGGGGAATCATTTTCAAACACAGAAAATGGAGATTTTTCATTTATTTTACTGGAAGTGGCTCTGAAAGATCTCATCACACTCATGGAGACCTTCCATTAGATCGTTATGCTGGAGATAATTGGACATAACCTGAACAAAACCTGCTCCACATTAATTTATCTAGATTAGCCTTTCTGGAACAGAAAACCTGCGATTACCTTTAGTCCAGGTTAAGAATGCCAGCTAAAACAGCTCACACACTTTGTGGAAAACCACGATTTCCCACCGCTCTGTGAATGCAGCCAGTCACAGATGAATGGAGCCCAGGTAAGCAGCAGCAGTTCTTCACATCGGGCTCCAAAACTGAACCATGAAAACCAAAGAACTGATTTATGAAGCTGATGCGTGATGGAGTCATAATTATATAAGATCATACTCTCCGTCTTTGATTAGTTTGTCATCAGCTGTAAAAGTACATCTGTAAGGAGCCTCACCTGAATCTTTCCACATGATAAGGTTTTTATGCTGAACTGCTGTCAGACACATTTTAATGCTTTCATCGTCTCTGAGCCTCCAGGCGATTTTCACCAAAACAACAAAGTTTGCATACTGTTTAATTTCTTCTCTATCACGTTTCCTGAGTGTTAACCACTTCCATATTGCTGACATGGTGGAACTTTGTTCTCTTCATCTCATTCTCTCCCACGTTTCTTCCTCAATCAGCTTGCAGGTTGATGTAATCTCTATTTTTTTCTCCTTTTTGGATTAGAGCTAGAGTACTCTAGCTAGTGGACTGGAGTGTCCTGGGGACACACAGCTGGTTCTGCAGGATCATCAAGATCAACATAAATTTACTCTGGATCTAAATTTGAGATTATAACCAGTTTAAAGCTGCATCCTGTCTGACAGGTTCTGGACTCCAAACAGATCACAAGCAGCTCTGTGATCCAACCGCGGATGAAGGAAATTTGAGATACTGATATTAATTTGGTGTGAGTGGTCTCAGATAGTTTCTTCTGAAAGCTTAATTGGTATGGCTCGTTTAAAAACAGCCTGAAAAAAACAGGTTGATGTCAACTGATCTATATACAGCTGTCGTTCAGACTGAGGGTTTCATGAACATGACAGGAAAATGTGGGAATAAACTGTGGACACAAGTCAGTTTTTTACCTTTAGAGATAGTTAATGCTGGAGACCACTGAGATCTCAATATATCCAAGCAGATGCTGCCGTTACTGTTAATATTTGGGTGATAAATTCTTGTTGTGAAGGCGACCTGAGAAGAGAAACAGACTCGTCAGAGCAGCTTCCAGAGAAAAAGAAACATATCTGAGGATGATTCCCCACATTTATTTTCAAAGATAAAAGTGACTTGAGTAGAAAATAAACAACATTTGTTAAACGGCTGGATGTTTTCAGGGACAATGGATGGTGCGTTTACTGACCTTCGGTGGTTTGAATGGATAATCTGTGGGGAAATGAATAGTGAGGAAAAAGACACCGCCCTGGTAGGGACTGTCAGGCTGCAACAGAGAGGAGACAAGTTACACACTGAATAACAAACACTGTGGCCCTTATACATCTATACTAGACAACTTCATCTCCACTCATCCATCCATCCATGCCTCTACCGGCTTTGCTCTTCTTTGGCTCTTAGTTTCCCCTTCCTCCGATGATGCCTTCTAATGTTTATTTGCTGAATCGGCCAGCGTGCATTAATACGGCTGGTGTGTTAACATATGCTTGCTAGCGTGTAACACATGCACAAAGCCAAACCCAGCAGGTGGATGTGAAAGTTGTATGGTGTGGTTTCTGAGCAGCGGGGCGCTGCTGGCCGTGACGACGAAGAAATACTCATAATAAATGCAACTACGCCATCACAAAGCACATTGTCTGAAAAGCAGAGTTTTAAAGTAAAACAAAATTATATATAGAGTCTGTCATATTATAATAATAATTAGAACTATTTCCGCTATGGTTATTAATCTTAATAATTAATCATAATTAGGGATGCAAACAATCAATTAGTCGTTTTCAGCCTGCAAGTCCTTGCCAGCCCCTATGAGGGCGTGCTTGACGCCACACGTCCTTGATGCATATGCAGGAATGTAAAAGAAGCTGTCCTCTGACCACAGACATAAAATTTATTGCATGAAATTAAATTTATAATAATAATAATAATAATCCTTATACTAATACTACTACTACTAATGATAATAATAATAATAATAATAATCTTTTTTGCATTGTTCCACCTGTAAAAGTATTGTTGCTGCTGTCGATAACAATTCTTTTACAAATGAATATTATTTGCATTTTCTCATAATATAACATTTTCACAGAAAGGAACCTGTTGATTCAGAAGGAAATTAAGCTTCTCAGAAAAATGATCAATTAATCGATCAGCAATCGATAAGATGAAACGACTTTCAATTAATGAATTACTTGATAATTTGCGTCCCTAACCATAATTCTTTTTTATAATGATGCACTGAAATGAAAATTCTTGGCCAAAACCGAAAATGAGGAAACCAAGGCGGAAAGCCAAACAATAAGGTTTTTTGTCAATTTTTTTTAAAAATAACTAGGAAGAAAAAACAGACAATCTTATGGTCACATATAGGAAATCAGAAGAAAATGCCTTCATATTATTGAGGAACAGTCTAGCACAATCTCAATGAACATATCAGTGAAAGATGCATGCCCCTCATCTGATGCTGCGTTTTTCCATCATCAAGCAGGTTCTCTTCATCCATCACAGGCATTCATCGAGTACGCTGCTTTATTTCCACATCCAAGTGATCATCTTTAACGCGAATCAGTGCAGTTTGATGAAGTGCAGAGGATCCGAGCAGATCTCGGCGAAACGTGTGCTGACTGTAAAGGCTGCTGTCTGCATCAGGTTGGCTGATGCAGAGGCAGTGTGTGTTTATACTCGAGCATAAAAAGCGCTGTGTTGCCGTTTCTACTCTGAATCTGCCCGTAACAAAAGGGCTTGTATCTGCCGTACACTCCAGAAGGGAGTGTGTTTTTTGCAAACCGCGGTGTCCTTCAGATACCTAAATACGTCTACACGTCAGACATGCTGGCCTTCCTGACCAGCTTATGTTGGAAACGTTTTTTTGCTTGTGTTATCACATCATCTGTTTTGGTAATAAAAGTCTTTCACACATATATTGGCCCAAAAGCGCAATTTCGTTTTTCAGACGAAAATTTTCGGCAGCCAAATATTCAGTGCATCCCTACTTATTTGATTTGCTTTTATTAGAGGTACAGCTATTTTATTGTTTTAATGCTTGTTTAAAGTGGTTTGTTTTTAGAGTGGAGTGGAAGTACTGAAAAAACTAGTAACAGTGTGGTACTTACAGGACCCATAATAGTAGCTTGCCAATGAAACACTGGAAAAACAGAGAGAAGTGAGATTAAACACACTTGTTGCCATTTATGCAACCATCATCATCATCATCATCATCATGATCTTACTGTCTTCACCGACGGGCCCAGCGGAGCACTGGGCCGGGGGATCTCTGGACAGGTCAGTCAGTTCCTGGAAACACAGAAGAAACTCCGTCTGAGAGTTTGTTCAGAGGAAAGTGTTGCAGTGGAAAACCGTTTCAGAGGGACCATTTACTCTGCTGCACCGCTCAACATTCAGCAGATCAGCTGTGTTACTGGAGATGTCGGGCAGTTAAAACGGACCAAGTAAAGAAAGTGCTGTTGTAATGGACATAAGTCAAGCATGATGAAAGAGGAAACAACAAATTTTATTCATAGCGACAAATAAACAATGAATGAAGAGGGATCTGGCCAGGTCCCCTGAATAGCTAAACCCCTGGATCCCTTGGTTTCTGGTGATTACTGTAAGCATATCCTGGATGGCGAGCATAAAGCTGAAAAACAAACTCTTTCTGTGCAGTATGTCAGTGAGTGCCCATCTCACTCACATAAATGGACATATTGCTGGATCACTGACTGGGAATAAGGACTGGAAACTCTCCAGTAAAAATAAAACTGTTGTGCACACTGTATATGTCATTGGAAATCTGTAAAAGAAAAAAACACTTCTTGCAATTGTTTCTGGTGTGTTTTAACATTGATTCTCCCCAAGCACAACCCTGTAGACTTCTGATGTTAGCTTTTAGACTGTAAATGCTACACAGGACTCAACTGTAACAGCAGCTGCCCTTTCAACCCAAAGTTTCATAATCTGTCTAAATATTAACATCAGGTTAAAAGAAAGTGCGTTCTGACAGCAGCTGAGAGCCAGACCTGCTGGAGGTGATTATCCAGCTGCGGCAGAGCATTTAGAGCTGAATTGTCTTTACGTGACGTTCAAATAAAACACAAATGTAGAGGGAGAAGTCCATGTCTCAAGGAACTGATGACACTGTAATTGCAACCATCGACTCTGCATATTTTTGTTAGTTTGCCCATTTAATGCAACTTTGACCAATTGCAGAGCTCCTCCACGTTACATGATACAGATATTTCTTTCTACTTCCTGTTGATTATGAATATGCAGATGTGAGAATGTGGAGCATCTTAGGGTCTAAAATCACCACCAAGGACCAGTGGTCTGCATGGAGGTGGAGGTAAGTTGTTGTGTAGAGTTATAACGTTGTGGTGGAAAGGCAAGCGGAAGATGACAAATGCCATTTTTCTCCAGCAAAACAAATCAAAATGTCAGAGAACAGAAAAAATTTATCACCATGATGGAGGCTAAAACATCCCAATGTGGTGATGATCAGCACAGGTTTTGTCTTTTTTTGTTTTGTTTTTGGTGTTTGAAAAACTGTCTCAGTGTGATTATGATAATAATAATAATAATAATAATAATAATAATAATAATAATAATAATAATAATAATAATAATAAGTAAAGAATAAAAGAATAAGATTTTAAATAAATTTCAGGTACTTCTGAAAAAACAAACATGAAAATTATTTTACAACTTGAACTGAGACGACTCATACGAGTAGACTCTGGGTCATAATGTGGATACGGTTAGTTCAGAGCTGGGTCCAGCTGCCGTGGCCGGCAGGTGCGGATGAGGACGTGCGGACTTTAGGCAAGGACTTGCACCCTCGTTGATTGGGAATCGAGAGGTCATTCGATGCAACACATAACTATATAAATCCTCAACACTCCCTTCACCTGACCGCCGAACAATCCCTACAGGTCCCGAGTTTTTGTTTTTTTTGTTTTTTTCAAACGCAAATTCTGATGCGATCTTCACATTCCAATATATAAGGGATTGTTTCAGAGCAAAGCACAATGAGTGAGACATACACTGTAACCTTGTGTCATGTGACTTGCACAGAGATTTAAAAAGACAGCTTTGATGTCAATAAGTTCCCTTTCGGTCGGTACACTCGGTACAACACATAAGTATAGGGATTGCGCCCTCGCGAGACCAACCTGAAGACGTTTTTTTCAACACGCCTGCCAAGGCCAATGAGACTGCTGCAGT
>JBBBVT010000007.1:2942087-2955069 GCA_037177035.1 Craterocephalus eyresii
CAGCACTGCCGCTTAGCGGAGGTTAGCCGTAGCAACAGAAACGACGCATGGAAGCATGAAGGCAGCGACGCATGAAGTCGCTTGGAACGGACGCCCCAAACTACGTCCGTCAGGGAGCATAAATGGGCCTTTAGTCTAACAATACTCATTATATTTCGGCCGTAGTCAGCGTGATTTTCACAGTCAACAGTGTCGTAAGAGTTTGAGCATAGTGTGTCACCCTCTCGCGCTGAATTCCTTTACTCGTTTATGATATATACATATATATATATACTGACGATAAGGTGTGAAAGCATGACGGGGGACGTAGGGACCTCCACATTTCTACTGATGCAGGATGAATGAACAGCAAAGTAGATAAAGACACAGATACTGCTGCGTGCATAATCCTTCAGTGTCACCCACCAAGTTTCACATTTGAAATAAAAAATAAGTGGGTCAACCAGCTTGTTGCAAAGTAAGACACAGACAAGCCCCGCAGTAAACCCCATCCAGTCTCCGCTGAAAAATACCTTTTTTCCTGGTCTTGCGGCCTCAAGAACAAGAACAAATTTCTTGCTTCTCATGGAGAATGTAATAAGCTTTATGCTGCACAGGTGAGCTATAACCACTGACCAGTTCTTTTGAATCTCAGCCATGGTCCGCTCTGTCCCACTCACAGATTAAACAGAGGCAAGGATCAATCAATCAATCAAAACTTTATTTATAAAGCGCCTTTCAAACAGAAGTCTGTGGCTCAAAGGGCCTTACATTTAAAAACATTCCTGTCCATCCAACCCACCCCCCATTCCACAATTCACCGACCACCATTTGCCATACCCCCACCATTTTTACCTCCATATATTTTTATATGCACACATATATATTCAGACTACCAGTTTATTACATAATATTTCACCTTATGTCTAATTGTAGTGTAGCTATGTTTATCCCTCCTCTCCCATGTATCTTACTAGAATTAATTCCTTATACCTTTTTTTAAAATATATATTTATGTTTTGGCTCTGTTTTAACCTATCATCCAGATTATTCCATAAATTCACCCCACAGCTTGATATGCACATACTTTTCGTTGTTGTCCTTAATCTATGTTTTCTTAAGTTTAGATCTCCCCTTAGGTTGTAACCCCCTTCCCTATATGTGAATCTGGCCAGAATATTTCTTGGCAGTAAATTATTCCTTGCTTTATACATTATTTGAGCAGTTTTAAATTTAATCAAATCCATAAATTTCAGTGTATGTGATTGAATGAAAAGTTGGGTTAACACACCAACCAACTTTGTATTCAGTTTTGTTAATTGCCCTTATTGCTCGTTTTTGCATTGTGCATGTCGGCTGATTTTGTGGTCCAGAAGTACACCAAGAAACTTAATTTAATTTACTTTTTATTTTTGTACATTGTCAATTATCAGTTCTACATGTGAAACAATTAATTTATGTCCGAAGATTATAATCTTTGTTTTACTCAAATTTAAAGATAATTCATTTCTATCGAACCACAGTTTCAATTTATTTCTCTTGTAATCTCCCCCAAAATCTGCTGCAAATTATCCCCAGAATGAAAAACACTTGTGTCATCTGCAAATAAAACAACTTTAAGTAATTGTGATACTCTGCATATATATATGAATATGTAGATAATGAATAGTTTTGGACCAAACACTGACCCCACATGAAATTTCCATGCACTCTGATTCATGTTCCCCAACTTGTACAAACTGCTTCCTGTCCTTTAAACAGCTCATTACCCATCTCAATCCCACCCCCCTTATCCCATACCTCTCCACTTTATTTAACAAGATGTTGTGATCTATAGTATCAAAGGCCTTCTTAAGATCTAAAAATACTCCCACAGCTATTTCTCTATTATCAATACAGTCTGTGATTTCTTCAGTTAATTCCATCAGTGCCAGGGATGTTGATCCGCCCTTTCTGAATCCATACTTGTTTTCTGAAAGTCAGTTGTGTTTTTCTATGAATTTATTCAGTCTCTCTGCAAATTGTTTTTCGAGAATTTTGGCAAATTGCGGGAATAGAGAAACAGGTCTGTAATTGGTAAAATGATGTTTATCTCCATATTTAAACAGTGGAATTACTTAAGCCAGTTTAATTGAATTGGGAAATGTAGTTGATTGAAGAGATAAGTTACAGATGTAGGTGAATGGTTTTACAATTCCATTAATTACCTTTTACTGTTGTGATATATCGTTCAGGTCTGTTGAGGTTTTATTTTTACAATTTCCTACTATTTCAATTATTTCTTTTTCTTCTTTTGCTTCTATAGTCCTCTTTTTTTTAGAAATATCCTATATAATTAGTTTTTATTCTTACATGCTTTTTGCAGCCCCTTTGTAATCCACTTACTGTTTGTATGTCTAACTATATACCTATATGTTTTCATAGGACAAATTTTAATATATAGCAATTCAAATATTTCTAAAACCTTTTCATATGCTTTATTGTTATCTTTTTCTCCATAGATATTCTCCCAGTTCTGTAATAATAAGTCATTCTTTAATGCAACCATGGCTTCTTCAGTTTTTAATCTAAAATATCTACATTTATTAACATCCTTTTTCTTTCTATAGTTTTAATCATGCAAGGCAAAAACGGGTAAAAACTGATGTCTGTTAGAAAAAGTCCGCTTTCTATGTTGTCTTCTAGTGTGTTTGTAAATATGTTGTCTATTAGAGTCTGCTTGGTTTGGTGATTGTTGGATATAACCCTAAACTAAACATCAAGTTTATAAAATCTTCCGTCCCTTTATGTTTCTTTGGATTCAACAAATCGATGTTAAGAATACCACAAATGTACAGTACTTTTTGTATTACTGCTTTTGTTAACATGCTTTCCATCCAATCCTTGAATAGATCAATATTTGAACCAGGTGATCTATATATACAGCTGACCAATATATTCTTCACTTTTTCCAGACAAATTTCCATTGTAATGCACTCAAGTAAGTCATCCACAGTTTCAGTCATGTTTTCAATAATTTTATATTTTAGACCATTTTCCACATATATTGCCACTCCTCCTCCGTTTTCGTTTCTCCTATAGATATGATTAAATTCCTAACTCCTTTTTCACTCTTAATCCAACTTTCTGTGACAGCTATAATGCTGAATGGAATGGAAACGGATAAGCAGGACCTTGGCCTCTTTGGGAGTACCTTTGAGTTTAATAAATATTTTGCAGTTTTGTGTCCAAGTGTTCTGTATTTTTCCTTGCTTTCTCAGTAGTCTAGCATTTCTGGCTATATCTGCATTCTTTTTAGTCAAATGTTCATTCAGATAGACATCCGATCCTTTAAGTTTGTGCCCTTGTCTTAACAGATCCATTTTATGCTTTCTATTAGCAAAACGGATGGCACCAGTCAAAGACTGTATTTGACTGATCAGTGTCTCAGGCCAAACAGTGGTCAAAACCAGTAATTTTTCAATTCGTCCGAATTCCTTATTCCAAAAATCAGTTGTTAGAAGAAAAGGTTGAAAGAAATTACTTTTTTTCTTCACTGTGTAGGATGCCAAGAGCGTTTCCTTCCAGGACGGGTGTGATTTATAAAGGGAAAATTGCTTGCACCTTTGCATACACCGGTTTTATAAATCGGAATATTTATTGCCGAATGCAAAATTTTGGTTTTGGGCGTACTTACACTTATAGTAAAAATCCTTCACACAGTTTTATAAATGGGACCTCTGGTACCTACACCGTGCAGGGAAAGTCCAGTATATTGCTCCGCCACTGGTACTACAACTCCCACAATGCACTGCTTGGTGGCCTGCAGCAAGAGTGTGCGGTAGCGACGGTGCTGATGGGACACTTCAGAACTACTGCGCAACGAGCCTGGTGTGGCCGCTTCCACTGACTTTAACCGCTGCGATCAGCCACAGGTGTTGGTAAACACACAGGAGAAAAATGATGCAGGTGAGCTGATTCACTAGGGATGTGTGTATTAAAAAGCCTTTAAATGGATGTAATAAGCTCAAGAACACAGGCTCTTCAAGTAATGAAGATTAAATGTTCAGTTAAAGTGTTATCTTCAGGAGTTAACCCTGCGAAGTCCAGCAGATTACACATTTTAGAGCACGATAATGAAAGTAGTATTACCTGACGATTGCTATCGTTTGGTGTCAGGTAATGGAATGTCCCACTGGTGTTTTAACGCGAGTTATTGTGTGATTCCGGGATAATCCCGCAATATTTGGACACAGACAACAGGACACAGACACCAAAACAAATCAAAACCTGGTGATCGGCAGCTAATACAGATATTTTCATTCATTTCTCCTCTCTAGTAGGTTGTCAGACACTCGTTGAGACAATCAGAGCACTTCAGTGTCGGAAAAAAAGCAGGTTTTTAGGGCAAACTTACATGGGAGCAGTTGCCCGATACTTATCATTATCTGTGCTGCTAGCTGTCTGCCCGGCTAAATACTGGAGCGATCTTGAACATTCTTTTCTTCATCAATTACATGTATGAAAGGAAAGACGAAAACAGACCCCAGGTTAAAAAAAAGCGAAATTCTGCTTTAGGTAGTGCTTCATATTCTAAATGAAAGAATAGAAACATAAAAAAGAAAAAAAGAAATTCAGGATTATTTTTTAAATGCTTTTGGAAATCTGTAAAGCTCTTTATGTTGCACTTATTGTATGACAAGTTCATTGTATGTTTGATATGATAGATTTAAAGTGGAGATTATGAATTCCAATGTTTTGGTTTAACTTTAATCAACCAAGTAAAGCCGGAGATATAATCATTGCAATTCTTGTTCAACATTGTTGTCTTACGAGTAAGGATTAAACTACTTAGACCTGTGTATTACACAGTTTTATTGCACGACTGCACTGGAAGTTAGGTGAAATAGTATACTGCATGGGTCTGAGTTGTTTAATCCGCTTATACCATGGTCACTAAGGCTGTAGCAACCATTGAGGACACCGAGGTCTGGACTTGGGTATTTTTCTGCCAAAAACTTCTGAGCTTCATGGTTGTCTGAGAAGACTATTTAGCAGTGATGTGCAGATTGATACTGAAATATCAATTCTTCCCATAACAGCCATTAGAATGGGTTGCAAAGCTGAATCTCTCTCATATCATTAATAATCATTAACAAGAACACAGTAGGAAGTGACTAAATGGTCAGGAAAGGTAGGAACTACTTTTTGTTCCACCCGCCTTAAGTGAAATAGGCACAGCGTAGTGCAACATAGCAATACGCTGCCGCAGTGAGCCGCACTTATCAGTGATCAATTAGTCCAAAGCGAGGTCATGTGTGGAGATATTTTACGTCCACAAATAGCAACGACGGACTGTTTGATGTGTTGGAAGATAACAAACCTCCTTAAATATTTGAGAAACAATAAGAAAACCGAAGCAGAAGTGATGATGTTATGATAAGGTGATCTGAGGAGGGGGGAAGGACAGGAGCTGCTAGATAACAGCACAGACGTCACATCTTTGAAGCTGCAGGCAGATATTATCGGGTACTACAGGGTAGGTTCTGTCCAGTTACTAACACATTCTATCAAGTTACTACCAGGTGCTACCAGGTATAGAGGGAGAAAATGTGGAGCTGGTGCTGTTGCTGAATTTTAGGTAAATAATTTTCATCTGACTGTTTTGTGCTGATAAACAGGAGTTCCCTGCTATCTGAAAACTGAGGCTTTCCATTTGGTTCAAATGTGCTGTAATAAATATTACTATTAAATAAGTAAATGCTACAAATAAAAGCTGCATGAGTTCAGTCTGAAGTGATAATCTTCTATGAATGTATATGTCCCTGAGATCAGCTCACATAATTTGTACAGGCCTTAAGGGGACTATACCCGATTTCACGACCGGCTAGCTTAGTTAGCGATAGCGCCTAGCTTTTTTAGCTTTTGTGTGACGTTTTTTCTTGGCTAAGGGGTATAACTTTCGTAACTTAATACTAGATCACTATGGGAATGCTATTACTGGCTGATTGGAGTCTGGACGTTCCGAAAATTAACCTGGCAGAGAAAGAGCGTCACGCCAAAACTAGCTGGACGTGAAATCGGGTATAGTCCCTTTAATAAGGTTGTGTACAGAGTAGATGGTACATGAACCAATTGAAATTAAAATATTATCCACGTGGAATAAATACAGCCACTAGGAGCTTAATTAAAAGAAAAAATAGAAAATATTTGATAGGATACATAATGGCACCAGCAGTCTCAGCTGGTTCATTATGATGGTTCAGACAGACAGATGAATGAGCATGTCACACATCTGATGGCCTCATCCAATCAGTGTAGCTATAATGATCAGAGGAAGTTTTTATCATTGCTTGTAAAAGGCAAACCCAGGAGGATGTAGATAACAACTTTAAATGTTTTTGATAGACTTTGGCAGGAGAGACGTGGGAGAACACGATTTTCAGAGGAAAGAAGATGACAGAATGCATGAGACAGAGAGTGGTTTGTGCAAAACACAAATGACTTCCATGTCAGATTTTGGACGTTATTTTCATAGTTTGAGGTGTGTGAACTAGTGTGTAGACCTCAGTATTTCTAAAACCCTGGCCCTAATGGCCACACACAGTAAAAACCGTGTTATTAAAAACGTGTTTTGTTTTTGTTTTTGGGGGGTTTTTTTGTTTTTGAAAAAGTATAGGAACTATTCTATGTTTGCCTCGATGTACTCTATGGTTAACAACCGTTCCATGCTATGGCACGATTCTCATTCACCTGTCAAAAGCCAGCTGATCTGTACCAGGTGATTAAAGAGGAAGTTCAGTATTTTTCAACCTGGACCTATTTTCTATTATGAAATACGACTGTTTACTGACCCAGGCTACATTCTGGACGGAACGTGTTGCTGTTATCTTAGCAAGTAGGCGACCATCCTACAGTACGGAGTGAATTCGCCCTTTTTCCATGGCGTGTGGTGACGTCATAGCCGTGGCAGGTACACAGAGGCTTGAAAGAACACCAGAATGACAACAACAGAAGAAATACAAGCTGCTTCCAGGTCACAGAGGGATCGGACTAGCATTTCCTTACAACACATTGGTAAAATGAAGGCGTTTTGTGGAAGATAATGCCTTATTTAGAGGCCAAGCGGCACCTGTCCCCAACGCTCCCGTTATATGAATATATGCTGATAGCGAGTGGATCTAAATATCTTCCGAAGGAGTTCAACTTACATCAAACTGTTTGGGTGAGTAAATGATCATATTTCATGCTAGGAAATAGGTCCAGGTTAAAAAATGCCAAACTCCCCCTTTTGGGTGTCGCTATGGTGACACCTGTATAAGAGTGATATATGACAGTGCTTTAACTAACTGAACTACGTGTGCATATATACAAAAGTAATACCCACCAGTTGGGCAGACCATGGTATAAATATTCTAAAAAACACTTCTACGTCATGTACACACGCACCTCATCAAAGAAACCCAGCATGTTGCACCTCTAACTGCTCAGCAGAATCTTGTCTGTTCGACTACACAAACATTATTGACACGCAGCATCCACAGTGCTGACATGAACGGTGTTTTTACAGAAATGGCAAAAGGTTCAAAATGGACTTTTATCACCTTTGAAGGCTCTAAGTCGCTTAAACGTCAGTCTTTCCCCTCCAGATTGGCGTCATTTTGCGAGGCACCGGTCCGGTAAAAATAATTCACGTAAATAATTAAGTCCACAAAACGTGTTATGTCTTCAGATGCACAAAAACTAAAGTAATGCCATCCAAGCTTGAGATAAGATCCTTCAGTTTTATCCATATTTCTCGTAAAATCCAGCTGAAACTACTTCACAGAGTGCTAAAGTTTCTACGAGAAGCTAAACGCAGGTAAGCGGAAGGGTTCGGCTTTGATTGACGTTAGTTTTGGCGAATCAGAGTGCTTTGGGGGGTGACTGATTGTCGTAGTGGCCAATGACTGTTCTCCTTTACGCACGAGCCTCATCCATCATTGAATCCACCAATTACGAATCTTTTGGTCAATGATGCTAAAAACTTTTAGCCAATGGGAAGACGAACACGAGGGACGGCAGGGTGCCAGTGTTTATGTTTTTTTGAAGGTGGTAAAGCCCATAGATATACATAATAAAAAGCCCTCCAACTTTATTGCACTGTCTCATGCGCCCTCAGTGCGTAATGGTGCGCCGTGCGCCCTACTCTTTTGGAGTGTTGTTTTTGCGTGAAAAGATGCCAAAACGTTGAGAGAAAAGAAGAAAGAACATGTCAATAGATTTTTAAATAACCCAGTTTGCTGTTTTATGAATATACTTATATGCTGACCAAGAACACCTGTCTTTATATGAGAAATGCAATATTTGTCATTATTGTAATTATGTTTTTATTTTTTTGGGTGAAATGTGAATTGACACAAATATTGGAGTGAATCTGACTTCAGCTATGGATTCCCCTGGGTATAAGCTTTCCATAAAGCCCTCATTGATGCCTGTAGGTTCAACTATTCCAATTTTAGAGCATTTTTTCCATTCGTTTTTCAAGGGTCTCCAATTTGGGTAGGTTTGGATAGAACAAATGATCCTCTAAAAAACACAGACATACCCATGTAAAAAATCTTCTCAGTATAAATTTTTAAGATATTACTCCCAAATTTTAAATGCATGTACAAAACATGTTATTTATGTACCCAAGGGGTTCTGTTTTTCCCAACTGCCTATTTTAGCTTTTATTTTCCACTAAAAAATATAGGAAAGAGGAAAGAATTTGCAATTTTTCTTGTCTTCTACAGTAAATATCTTTTTGTGAGTAGCACTTTAAGAGATTCTGATGCTTTTGACAATATAAATATCATGGTTACCTTTACAGAAAGGATTTTTTTTCATTTACTCCATAAGGTTCATTAACTACATGGATTTCAACTTGGAGAGGTCATTTTACTGGTGATTGCATAAATGAGGCCCGGATCCTTCAAGTAACATTGATTATGTGTGCGTACAGTGAAGGATGTGATTCAGAGAGAAAGATCAGTCAGGACTGGAACATAAGCAGTTAGGTCATCAAGTTACCAGCAAAACTTGGCACATGATGAATCAAACTATAATTATCCTTGCGTCCGAGTGAGCTTCTCTTCTCCAAGTCCCTTCTGTAAGTATTTAGGTCTCAATTTTACAATAAAACCACTCCCATAGTCAACACTAGGCTCAGCCCGTCCCCCGTCTGTTGTCCACAGAGGCACAAAACAATGCAAAACAACAAGGCAGCTAACAAAGAAAAGCATGCTCTCAAAATGTCTGTGTGATATCATTTATTAGGAACTGGTTTGGTTTCACGAGCTCAGACTCAGAACAAGTTACAGCACAATGTGACATTAGTTTAAGGCAAAAAAGATGGCAGAACAACTGATTCACTTCAACGCCTCAAACAGAGTCATGATGCTGATTGTAGAAAGACTGAACTGAAACGGCACAGAGCTTTGCTCAGTCATTTATTCAGGGCTCTACAGTTCAATCTAAATGTGTTGTGTGCGCCTAACTTTTCTTTGGTCTAAGGTCTTTATCTCTCTGTATTCTGTGTTCATTCCCTCCTCCACGGTCTAATTTCAGAGAAGGATAACACAATGATAAAAAAGCCCAGATAAGGGGTGGGTCTTTGTCTCTGATTGGCTCTGATCCACAGTTGTACATAATGTTGTGTGTTGGTTTGAATCCGGTGCACCCAAGGAGGAGACATTGAAGGATCATGGAAAATCATGCAATGGATTCAGGTTTAAAAGTCACCAGCAAAGTTAATCCAAGGAGTGTCTACTAATTAGCATCACAGGTGTCTACAATCTTGTAATCAGTCAGTGGGCCTACATAGGGCTACAGGTAGTCACTATGCTGTTTGGTGGCATGGTGTGTACCACACTCACCATGGACCAGAGGAAACAAAGGAAAGAGCTGTCTGAGGAGATTAGAAAGAAAAGACAAGCATGTTAGAGGTAAAGGCTATACTGCAAGACCGTCTCCAAGCACCTTGATGCTCCGGTGACAACACTTGCACATATTCAGAAATCTAAGATCCATGGGACTGTAGCCAACGTCCCTGGATGTGGCCGCAGGAAATTGATGACAAATCAAAAAGACAGATAATGTGAATGGTAACAAAAGAGCCAAGAAAGATTTCTGGAGACATTAAAGGTGAACTTCAAGCTCACGGAACATCACTGTCAGATTGCACAATCTGTTGTTGTTTGAGCCAAAGTAGAATTAATGGGAGATGACCAAGGAAGACACCATTCGCAAATAAGTCCTAAAAAGCCAGACTGGAATTTGACAAACTACATTTTGACAAGCCACAAAGCTTCTGGGAGAACGTCCTATGCACAGATGAGGAAAAAAATTTAACTTTTTGCCGAGGCACATAAGTTCTGTGTCCACAGACGGAAAAATGAAGCACATCAAGAAAAGAAGCCTGTCCCTACAGTGAAACATGGAGGAGGCTCTGCTATGTTCTGGGGCTACTTTGCTGCTTCTGGCACAGGGTGAAAATGTGCTGGGTCCAATGACATCTCAAGACTATCAAGGGATTGTAAGGTGTAATGTGCTGGCCACTGTCACAAAGCTCGGTCCCAGTCGCAGGTCATGGGTCTTGCAACAGGAGAATGAGCAAAAACACACAGCTAAAAAGACCTAAGACTGGCTAAGAGGAAAACATTGGACTATGCTAGACTGGCCTTCTACGAGCCCTGACCTAAATCCTATAGAGCATCTTTGGAAGGAGCTGAAACATGCCGCCTGGAAAAGACACCCTTGAAACCTGAGACAACTGGAGCAGTTTGCTCATGAGGAGTGGGCCATCATCCGTTCTGAAAGGTGCAGAAGTATCATTCAAAGTTACAGGAAATGTTTGATTGCAGCGACTGCCCCAAAAGGTTGTGGAACAAAATATTAAGTTAAAAGATACCATCATTTTTGTCCAGGCCTGTTTCATGAGTTTATTTTTTTAAATAAATCTACTGAAGCATGGTTAAAAATCATTTTTTGACTGTCATTGGTTGAATTTCATAGATCTATTGTTAGCCTACCTTTGTCTGATTCATATTATTTCTGTGACCATTATTTTTTTCATTAACCAAATTGCAACCAACACTTTTGTCCACATGTGTATTTTCTCTTTAGTTTAAAATTTAATTCATTTATTTATTAACTGATTTGACATATTGATGGATCAATTGATTGGTTGATTAGCTGATTAATTTTTAATTTTACTATTATTATGGTTTCAATTAATATGATGATACCAATGATTATGGTTGTCATTGGCCAAGTTTACATGAATTTTAATTCCTCTTTAATACGGAACTAAAGTTAATTCTGTCTTAAACAGATAAAAATGATCATGTTAACAATTAATTCCTGTTGCAAATGTTTATTCCAAATTAAACCTAATTCCAAATAAAGTAATTGGTTTATTCCATTTTTGATTCTGAATTAGTTAATTTGTCTCTCATCTTCTATCATTTAAACCTTAATTCCACTCTAAGTTACTTCAGGTCGTTCTGCACATGCATGTTTGCACGTACTGTCGCAGTATGTCACTTTTGCCATCCAACCAAACAGATCCCTTCCCAACCAGTGGATTTAAAATAGAATTAAGAAAGAGTGTTGTCCATGTAAACCTTAATTCACAATTAATATTTCCATATAAACCTGAAGATTTTAATTCCAAATTCATTCTGAATTATTAATTTTGAATTAAAAAAACATCATGTAACTGTAGCCACCATCATGCCATAGAATTTTTTTCATTTTTTTCTCTCCTCATTTTGTTAATAGTTACCTTTTCTTTTATTTTCATAAATACCAATACAGTTGTTAACTTAGTATTAAAACTAAATTGCAACATAGTGATCGTACAAATCAACCAATTTGTCTTTGTTCTTTTTAACTGCTTTTTCTTTTATTTACATATCCAACTATTGTTTCAACACTTTCAGCTTCTACCTGGTGGAGATGATAAGATTCCTCTGACAATAAATGAAACTACAGACTGATCACTACCTATTTTTGAGCAGATCAACTAATTTTACCATGGTATCAGATCCTCAACTTTATCCTATGGTCAGGTTCTGCCGGGTGCAAACTGTAAGTAGAAATGTGTGACAGCTGTCTGTATTTACAAGCCAATAGGGCTGCATGTCCAGAAATAAACGTCACTTTATCTCAGTCATATTTACACCCGGTGTTTTGTCTGAACAAGTTTGAGTTGTTTGACCTCTCAGAGCCACTGTATAAACAAACTGAATGGTATCCAGTGACCTAACTGGCTTTAAGTAACAGTATCATCAGTGATCTGGACGTCGCCTTAATGATCTGACACATTTTCGTCTTTTAATTGTTTAGAAGAACATGAATATGTTTTGTTTAAAAATGGAAAGAAAATGCTAATTATATTTGAGTGGAATGAATGCTACACTGAAACCCAACCACCTTTTGGATGACCTTACAGTTCCAAAAGTTTACTGAAACCACTGACAATAATCACACAGATCAGCTTCAACTCAGATATTTCATCTGGACCAGACCTACCAGCAGCTCAGCCAGCCTTGTGAATGCAGCATTAAAACAAACCCAGTATTGATGTGTAAGCAGCAGCGGAGCCTATTTTTACTCTGTGAGTCGTGTAGACAGAAGAGGCCGGATCAAGATATAGCAGCAGAAGTGGGGGTGTGGGAGGGGGGAGCAGACTGCTGCTTATAGGACGAAGGTTTAGTATTTCTACCCTGAAGCCAAACTGTGTGTGTTGGTATGTGACATACAGGCTCATCTTTCAGGTTTCACTGAGTTTAAGTGACAAGAAGCAACAAGACTTTTAGGGATCCGGCTCATCTGAAAACCGGCAGATGGAAGATCATGCTACCCAGGAATAAAGCAAAAGTTCTGGTTTCGATTCATGAAAACCTGCTTTTTACTTAGTTTTTGATTATTTGTATTTTTCGGATCATTTCTTTTTCACAATCACAGTTTAAGGGCTGGGATATACTTGCTGCTGGTGACG
>JBBBVT010000007.1:3013276-3025115 GCA_037177035.1 Craterocephalus eyresii
GCCTCGGAGCGAGGCTTCGTTAGCCACGCCCCCTCAGTACTCGGCAAACGCTTCGACGTCTCGGCTTCAAACGTCCCATCACTACAAAACACCACACATGTTAGCCTAGCAGGATATAAAGTGTGCACCCTTAATAACCTACTAGGTGAACGGTTTGCCCGTGTTTTCTTATATTTCTTCTGCGGACTTGCGCCGTCCCTGCGGATGACTGTATACCTGTATGTGTGTGTGTGTGTGTGTGTGTGTGCGCGCGCTGTTTGCTCCGCGGTCATCAGTGACGATGAGGCTTCGTCACACTTGGTATCGGATCGGATAAAAAAAAATCAGCGGTATTGCACATCACTACTGCCTGATGAGTGCGGGGGTCTATGAGCTCACTATTACCCTCTAGTGGAGGTCGACCATAGCAGCATAAAAGGTGCATGGCAGTATGAGGAGGGCCCATGGGAGGGCCACATGAGAACGTGGACCCTCCCCTACGGGAGTAGAACCACCCACCATGTTTAATCCTTTCACACATAGCCCTCTGAAACCTGTTATCCAGTGCATCCATGGATGAGGATGGTATATCTGTAAATTGGCAACTTCAGTGGAAATCAGTGGGTTTGAGTTTGCTAAGAGTAACTGTAAAAAAAACATCACGTCTTTAGTTCTGAGACAGTCTTTATTAGGATTAACCACATATAAGAATCTGTTATCTAAACATATACATGTATTATATCCAGCTTTAGTTAGAACATTCATGATAACCTGAACATCACATCTAAAAGCTCTATAAAACAATTAGTGCAATTAACAGTTAAAACTTTACAGATGAAACTAAAAACAGCTTCTGTCTGCAAAAATATACAAGTCATCTATTCAGGGAAACAGTCGGTAAAAACTGAAGAGCTACAGCAGAAAAAAACCCAACACCTGCAGCACATTCAGAGGCACATGAGCTCAGCACGTTAGAGGTGAACACAATATGCACACGTCAAAACATCGACACGCTGAGGGCGCCGCATCAACGAGGCCCCGAGGTCACAGGGGCCGACTTGGACAGGTAGAGCAGACGCTACGCCGGAGGCACGAAAGCAGAAAAGTCAAGTAAGCAGTGAGGTTTGAAAAGAACATTACAAAACGTACGGCAGCCATGAAGGGTTGCTGTGCGCCTGGCAGTGTAAGGGGGGGTTCTTACTGCATGGACCGGGCACCGGGCCCCTGGGGACATGTTCAGTGTTTGCCCATTTTGCATCTTCTTTATGTTGGTGGTAAGTTTTTCAATCACATGGTTCAGCACGGTTCAGGATGGACCTTTAAGCTTCAGGTGACACTGAACATTGCTTTACTGGTTCAGCAAAGTCAGCTGTTTGGTGCCAAATATAGATCCATGATCTGGACTCTGATCAGATTTATTTCATTGAATGGATGAAATATTTTAACCATATAAACATAGCTGCTAACTATGTGAGACTCAAAAACCTGATTCTCCTTGGCAAGCGACTCAAACTCTTGTCAGTAAAAGGAATTTAGTCTCCAATTAAATTACTAGTGACAGATGGAAAATGAAGAACCAGCAAGTAATGACTTAAAAAAAAAAAAAAGCCATGTCAGAACCATGTAACCTATTGGAAAAACAGCCTTATGAGTGTATCGTTTCCTGTGGTTCCTTTGGGCTCCTGGGTGTGAGTCCAGAAAAAAATCAGACCTTTTTCTTAAATTAGGTAATTTAACAAACATCGTAAACTTTGAACTATTTCATGACTGATTTCTGTATTACCTGGATTCTTCTGGCTAGACATTTTGAAAATGTTCTAATCTTGTTTGATGTTTTGTTTACAGTTTTTTCTTTTCATAAATATGTCCATCAGCATGGTGTCATCAGGACAAAGTCCCAGGTAACCCAACAGAAAGAGTAACCTAACTAAAAAGATGATTTCTAATCAGCTACAGGAAAAATCTTGTGTTTCGAGGGATCTGTGAAGTGGGTTTCATCTTTAAGCAGAACCACTCCGCTTTATCTTCCTGAAAATCTAAGCATCTTTTAAAAAAACAAACCAAAAAAAACAACATCCTTCAGTATTTGACCAAAACAGTTTCATTGTATCAACTCTGCTATTGATTAGGTTTCGTTCTATTGTCCTATTTTGACAATTCAATATCATCATCTTATTTTACTTCATTTGTATAACACTCTTTTTTATAATATATTTCCTTGTTAACAATCCTGTTTTAGACGTTTCCACGTGTTAAACATTGACAGGTGATGAATTTTCAGAGAAATTTACTGAAACCTGCAGTATAGAGGGAGGAGTTAACTGGGAATAAAAAGCAGATGGTGTTAATTGTTTAAGACTTCTTTTGATCTGCTGGGAAAACGACATTTAACTATGCAGGAAAGCAGGTCTACATTACAACACAGACAGTACTTCATATCCGTACAGCTAAACTAGTCACAGCTAATTTCCCACCATCAGTACAGAAATGATCAACTGCACAAGAAAACCATGGTAGTGCTCCACAGTATATCAAATGGACACTTAATGCCATTGATGCACAGCAACAGATCTGAGATCTGTTATATTAAAGCCTAAACGCCCCCGAGTCGGATGAAGTTCTCTAAAATGAATTAATGTGAATTTAAGTTTCTTCTCTAAGCCATCAATAAAACATTTACTGAACTTTAGTTTGAGGCTTTGAATAAAAACATGATGTGAATCTTAAGTCAAGCACAGAAATTTTTTAACGGCTTCTAGCACCAAAATACAAAAATCAATTAGTTGATGCAGATCTAAGATACTTTTTAAAGGTGTAAATATTACAGCTAAAAAACAGTAATCAAGTACTGCTGAGGCTACATCAAGAGCTGGAAAATTCAGCATAAGATTCCTCATCTGCGTCATAACTTTCCTTCAACCACTGCTCATCATCATGTTCTGCATCTGAAAATATGGACCAAAGTGTCTTTTTCATAAAAATCTTTTCATTCAAAGAACACGAGTTCCATCCAAACCTGGAGCTCATCTTTGGGGCTTTTCCTTCTCTTTGGACTGTGTTGGGTCTGTTTTATGTTGGGCCTGGTTGCAATAATGTGTTTGAATAGATAGACTTCACTTTCAGGCTTGCACTGTTTCTATGGCTGAAGGCGAAAAGAGAAAAACGAAACCCTGAAATCCAAAGTGACTAATTTGCAAAGACAACTTTACCCAACATACAGAGATTTATTTATTCATTTTACATTTCTGAGAAAGTTTTGTTCTGGTAGTTTAAACTAGTAGCTAGCTTGGAACTTGCTATGTTTGAGCTAAAATATGTTTTTATTGGGGGTTTATTGTCAGCACTTACTTCCACCTATTGGGTATGTTCTGATTTTTAGGCCTTCATGTCAAAAGGAAAAGCAAAACTGAAATATTAACAAAAATATATTTCATTTAAGCTTCTGTTAAGTTCATTATGTTGCTACTGTAGCTATGGTAGCCAGTAATGTGGCTAGTTTTCTATGTAGTTCTGGGATTATCTGCCTTAAGATAGAGTCATAACCTAGGGACTCATCCAAACAGAAGCGAGTCTGAACACTGCTGAACACTGACTGCATCTCTTTCTCATTTTAAGAAAATATAATTTGAGGATTTGATTATCACAACAAATGGGCATCCATTTGGTCTCCTGATGAAGACAACCCATTTAAAGGCACCGTTGCACTAATTTCTCTTAGCTGCAGGAACTGCATGATTTACTGTCTTTTTTTAGCTAATGTGTATAGAAGACCGTATATATATATATATATATGTATATCCCCTAATTTGAATGTTAGCAGTTTATTTGGCGTAGCAACTAGAAGCTTCAACTCTTAAGTCAATACAATTTGAAATTTTTGTCAAATTTACTTCCCAGTTTGCTTTAAAATTTGGCGTCAGATATATAACTCATAAAATAAAGTATTTATTTCTCTTGCTCGTTTCTTAACTACGACAGAAGCTATGTTTGTGGTGCATTCTGTAATTTCACAAGGTGTAACACATTTAAAAGCAAAGTATTTCTGAATAGTTTAACGGCGAGAGTTCATTTATAATAATTTACTTTTTTTCTGTAAAATCAGAAGGTAGAATCTTGTTGGTTAGCTTAGCAGCAAGCTAATTATGCAGCTTTTTCTATCAGATTATGTGTGTCTTCCTCAGATTATTTTGCAGAGGCACATTGTGAGTTCAGATTTCACTGATTAAGTTTTGTAGTTCTAGCTCCCGCATGATGGCGCTCTAATGAAGTCAAAATGGCAGGTTACATCATACTGGTTGTGTAATGGCTAGTTTAAACTGCTCTCTGGAGTGTCGGAAAGAAGGAAAAGTCAGTCGCACATCATCACAATGGAAAACACAGCCTGAAGCTGCAGCACGATTTCTAGCCTCCCCATAAAAGAAGACAGGTCATCATTAAAACAAGGACAGACTTTTACCCCCACCACCACCTGCTGAGGGAATCTTTATCCAACGTTCCGCTTCTCATCCACACATCTGTTTATAAAAGTTAAAATGACCTTGCTGTGCATGGCAGAGCGATATCTTTGTCTCAACTCGTAAAGATTCGCATCTTCATGTCATGAAATTAAAAACGAATAGCTTTAAAAGAATAAATTGATATATTCTTATAATCACTATTATTCTAACAATTTATCACTTTCAAAACTTCTCATATTTCCTTCATATTCTAGTTTCTCACTTTTAGGGATTCAGTATTTAGAATATTTACATTCAATCATTAAATGTGTGTAAATGAAACGGTGAAAATAGCATGATCATGGTTGTAAGGGAACCAGCATCGTGCACACTCCTGGCGTTCTAAGATTTTCAGTAGCTTGGCACAGCTGAGACTGGTCCAACATTAATTCAAATCATTACGCTGACTTGTGTCGGGCTTCCAGTTCCACCTTTATGCTGCGCAGACGTCTCTGAGCACTAATTGGCTGCAGGAAGCTCCAACGCAACATGAAACTGGCATTTAACATCTGGAAAGCTAGCGTCACTAAAAGTTGACTCCCAGGAGCTTTCTTGTTTAAATGAACATTATCTGGTCGCAGCCTCGTAAAAACTGCCCGTCAGTCCATTTCCTCCAGACAAAGTGACCAACACTGAGGCTGTCATCATCTAATAGCTGCACATTATTTTAAATTACAATGTAAGAACAGACATAAAGTCTTTTTCTTTTTACTGCACACGTAAAGACACGTCTGGAAAATAATTTAGAAACTTCTGCCAAATAATCCGAGGCCATAAATACTGCGAAATGTATTTATAACATCCGCTCGTTTCTGATCTGCTCAGATATCCTGTTGTCAGAGTTACGGATTCCTATACTAAACTTAAGATAAGAGCAGAATATTAACCACGCTTGTTATGGTGAATTCTGCCGCTGTTAAATGCAGAAAGGCAGGAAGAAAATCCAAACTGGGCCAAACTCCTCCTCTTCCTCTTCCTTCCTTCCTCCTCATCCTCCTCCTCCTCCCAGCCGAAGAGATGTTAAAGGTTTCACCTCCTTTCCGTCTTCAGGTCGATCTGCAGCCTGTTAACATCGATACAAAGCTACAGAGTGGATTCATGGCTGCTGGCACCAAAATGTCTCCCTGGGTGCAGCAGGAAACAGGTTGGAGGCGGGACACCGGCGTCCACGCTGGCCGGTCAGTTTCCTCCGTCCCTGGAGGAAGGACTCTCCGAGCGTCCGTCCCTCACGTTAGCAGAGGACTTCTTCTGCTTCTGCTTGGACTTCCTCAGCATCCGTACCTGCACACAGAAGAGGACAAACGAAGGGGAAACTAGTGAGCCTAATCAGATATAATCAACTGGAATAAAAATAAACAAACGGCAGATTGAAGCAAACAGACTACTGACATGCATACACAGAAAAAAGAGACGATGTCTGGATGGGAGCAGATGTTGCCACACAACCTTTGGTGCCGCCACAGCTACAAAATGTTCTAGACGAAACGCTCCAGTTGGCTTTGATTTGCGCAAAGTACTTTTCCATCCTTTTGTTGACCCTGATCCATTTTTACAGACAGTTTGCTGCCATCAAATTCAAACTAAGAAAATATTTTCTAAGAAATGATAAGTATCTCAGTTTTAACATCTGATATGTTGCTTTTGTTCTAATGAGAATAAATTATGGGGGATGAGATCTACAAATACCTGCATCCTGTTTTTATTTAGCCAGGAACCGAGGTTTGTTCATCGGCTTTTATCTTTCAGACAAACCAACATAGATGAGATTTCACCTTGGGTCCGGCAGCAGAGATGATGATGTGTCCCGGTGGCTGGATCCACGGCTCTCCGTCCACCTGCACAGGTATGGGTTTGCTCACCGTCAGCCTGATGTAGTTCCCCTGAGCAATACGAATGCCTGACCGCAGGCCGCTCTGCACCTGACCCTGCACGCGCACACACACACACACACACACACACACACACACATGTGTGAGAGAGCTGTGTGTGTTGGTGCGACAGCCTGTCAGTGGCTCATCCTACCATGTGAACGACTCCAGTGACCCCGACCACCTCCAGCAGCCCATCATCGATGCTCGGTTTCCCATGACGACCGTCAACCTCCGACCCCCACAGATCAGCACCTGAACCCCAACTTCACACAGAGAGGAGGAGGAGCGCTGCATCAGGGCTGTTATTACTCTGTGTGTGTGTGTGTGTGTTACCTGGGTATGTTGAGGAAGATCAGCCCCTCGATGTTGGGCAGCGGGACGTTCTGGGAATCCACCTGCAGCTGCAGCTCTTTGTGGAGACTCCTGGAGTGGCTGATCTTCTGCAGACCCACCTTCACATACACACCTTTGTTATGGAACCTGTGAGGGGCAGAAAGAGAGGGGCCTGATGGGAAATGTAGTCCTCACAATCAGGGACTCCCTTCAGCTTATGAGCCACCAAGACTGTAAAAAAAATTTGGAGCAATTTTTTAATGCTTTTTATTTTTGGCTATATTTGTTCTGCCCCACAGATGCAGGCTTGCTGGACTGGGCGGACCATGATCTTCACTCTGAAATGCACGTGTACATCACGTGCATTACGTGCATTGCAATGAAGTTCAGAAGCAGCTCTCCAACATGTCTGCCCTGCCACGGCAGCGATACCCAGACTTCACTGGTTCATCTGGACAGTCTGAGGGAGGCGGATCATGTGAAACGCCTTCAGTTCTTCATCATCTTCAAGTCAGAGTGTGTTCCTGGATTTATCTTTAACTGCTTCACCATAAGAACACAAGAAATAAAACACAACTACCTCCACATTCCACTGGTTTGGAGACCAGTTTAACAATGCGATGTTCTCACTTTAAACCTGCTTATCAACGTTGTTCTCTGTGGAGTCATGACTTGGTGTCTGACCTGTGAACGTTGGAACAGCTGCCCTGTAGGCCTTGGAGAAAATCTCCTTCATCAGAGCCAAAACCAGCACCGACACCAGCAGATCGTCTGCTCCCAGCCACTACAGACTGGGAGCCACAGGTTTTGGGCAAGCAGGAGATATTGTAATGTTCCAGTTTCCTTTAACATCTTTGGGAAAACAGGGGAAGTTAGTTTTGGGCTATAATTCAGCATGTTTTGGGCAAGCAGCCAGAGCCAATGAAATCAGCACGGACGCCAGAGTTGGTGTCAAAAGGTAAGTCCTCTTAGTGCAGCTAATGGTCCCCCGGGGAGGACTGCATGGAAGAAGCCAATAATTGTGCAGTTCAAGTACCAGGAAGTTGTAGAGGGACCAGAAACTAGTAGAGGAAGCAAGAACTAGTAGAGGAACCAAGAACCAGTAGAGGAACCAGGAAGTAGTAGAGGGACCAGGAACTGGTAGAGGAACCAGGAACTGGTAGAGGAATGGCAGGGGAAGGGCTGGAAAGCCCGCTGCAAACGCAGGATTTTCTGCAATCTGGAACCATGGTGTTCCCCGACTGAAGTACTTTTCTCCAATGTTTAAACAAAACGGATCAATCCAGAAATATTTGAGTCATTTTGGACTCTGATTCTTATGAAGTGAAATGAGGGTATCCGGTTACCTGCTGGTGAATTTATCAGGTTCGTCCTCTCGGGCCAGGTGGAAGTCCAGGCTGAGCTCGGCGTCGATGCCGAGACCAAAGTAGTTGTTCATCTGGACAATCTGAGGGAGACGGATCACGTGTACATTAATCGTGATTTCAATATCAATCAAAATTATTGTGATTTTTAATTTTTCCATAATCATCCAGCCCTATTAAAGAGACAATCTATTTCTAAATGTCATTTAATTTGTCTAGTTTTTGATCAGAGAGGTGATATGCATGTTATCAGACATCAGGGAGGAAAAACAGACACTAATTAACTAAAACAAGCTGGTGAAGACGCTGCACCACCTTCTGGAGTCACAGAATTCAGTAATCACAACTTTCGGTGTGACACCCACCAAGTCACTAAGTCTGCATCCTCAATAAAATATCAAAGTGAAATTCATAGTTTGCTCACTATGTTGACCGAGCTCTCCCCCATCCAACTTTGAAAATAGATTAATGGCGATAATTTTTTTATCGCACGATAAGAGTCTCAAATTAACGCAGCACGTTAACGCCGTTAACGGCCCAGCACTAATTTAAACACATTATGAGGCCAAAACAACACTGCAGCTACTCCTTGCAGCGTCAGTCAGCAAAGAATGTTCAGACTTTATAAATGCACAAATTTATCAGGTTAGACTTCATTATTAATTCTTTAGATAATATTAACACACAGCACTGCGACCATTTTATTACAGCCCAAACGTTTCTGGCAGAGCTTTCTCCATGTACTTTATATGTTGTTTGTCTGCATATAAATAAATATGGACAGATGTTCACTAAAGGTTAATGGACTTTCACACATTTATAAAAAAAGAAATGATTAGATTTTTGAAGTGATCCGGATAATTATCTGCATCCACGGATTAAAAAAAGAAAAACATTGTGAAGAGATTGGAATAATTTTGCCTTTAGTGCAGTTAAATTAAAAATAGCGTCCACAGTCACTGGCAATAAATAAATGAAATAAGGTGGTGAAGTCTGCATTCTCCGCCTGCTTCTAGCTTCATGTGACGTCTCTGTGCTTCAGCACACCATGTGAGCGCGTTTGTGTTGGAATATTAACACTATTAGTAGTGTGTGTCCATCGAGGTGGACAGAATGGGCCGGAAATTTTCTAAGAGAGCTGATTGGTCAGGAGCATGGCACTTTTTACTTGCTGATCTCTGATCCAGAACTTAACCTGTACCGGACCAGGTTAGCTGTTCAGCATCAGTTACCATGATGATATGTCTAGATTACAAGCGAACAAGTTTTGTAGGACAGAAAACCCCGCGCTACCGGCCTCTGGTCTCTAACTTGTGAATTCCTCGTCTGACTGGAGGAAGAACAGAAAGCTCCCGCTTTCATTTAAACCCACCTTGGGCGGCTCCAGGAAGCTGTTGTCCTTGCTGTCCTCTGACATGTCCTGCGCGTCCAGCAAGATGGTCCAGCGGTCCATGAGAACCTCGTCAGCCTCGTCCACAGAGGTCAGGATGTGGTGGGGGTCCTCGCCGCTGTAGCCGGCCCCCCAGCGCAGAACCCGAGCCAAGTCATTCCCTGCCGAGACAAACGGAACCTGGTGAGTCTGGAGGAAAATCTGAACCGAAGCCTGGGAGGAAAATGAGTCTCACCTGTTCCCAGTGGTACGATACAAATGGGCGGCTCCCGGCACACCAGTTTGTGCCTGACGGCCTCCAGTACTCCCAGCACCCACCCCACTGTCCCGTCACCCCCACAAACCAGAACCCGGAACCTGGGGACCTCACTGAAGGTGTGGAGGCTGCAGCAGAGAAGAAGAAGCAGGTTTCTGATGACGTCACAGTCACTGGGCCAGAACAGAACCCAAACTGGGACCAGCTCCTCTGATAACAAGATAATACTAAAAGAATTCATAAAAATACAAATAATAATAAAGATGTACACTGAAACACTTGTTGTCACGTTTAAAGCAATAACTTGGATAAATAAATCGCAATAATATAAAAGCAGCGTTGGTTAGCGTTTCCTCCGCCTGCTGCCTGCCTGCCTCTGTTCCATGACATGGAGAGGTTTCTTAGCGTCACATCTTTTGTAAAAAGTTCAACTTACAAAAGAATTTGTTTGTCTCATGGTCAGTGAATGAGGTCCATTGTTCTTTGCATCATTTTGCATCTTTTTTCCAACAAGTCAAGCTGAGACCAATCAAGTCCAATTCTGGATGATGAAATAAAAAACGCGCCTTCGAGGATGGGGGGGAAATATTATATATAATATTTCAATATGACCTTTTTCTGTAAGAGTAACTAACAGAAGACAGGTCCAGCTTAGAACGGCCAATCAGGAGCTTCAGGAGTGTGATGAACATCTGGATCAGTGGTCATGTTCCAATCCATCATTGATGCTGAGAATACGCTGTCCGGTGTATTAATGCGCCGTTTTACTAAAGGAGAAACCTGAAGGACTAAACTATGGGTGTAAAACTAAAGTAGGACAGATGAGAACAGACGATGGATCTCTTAGCGTTCTGGTATTTGATGTAGGTTTGTTTGGGATGAACGCAGTCAGACAGAATCAAACCATCGTCCTATAGGTCGTCCTCACCCTGCCAGTGGTCCTCCGTTAGAAATGTCAAAGACCTGGTGAGGATTCAGGAGTTTCCTGAAGCTGTAGAGGAGCTCTCTGCCCTTCAAACCGCCGCTCTTCGGGTTGACGAACACCAGCAGGGGACAGACGCCATCTCCCAGTTTGCTGCACTGGAAGACGAAGAAACAGAAAACATCAGAGGGGAGGATTTATCATCAGCTTGTACGGGTGGAAGGATGTTCTGACGGTGTCATTCAGGAGGTGAGCGTAAAGGGACAGGAGATGTTAATGAACAAACACTACGTTAACTGGGTCCAGTTCCAAACCAGATGGAAATGAATGTGTGAAGACTTTACACGAACAAACTAAAAGTTCCTGATGATTCTGGTTGGTGTAATGAGTTTTTCAAAGTTGGAATTAAAGACTTTCATTCATTTATTCATTTTCTGAACCGCTTAATATCCAATTGGGTCGCGGGTGGGCTGGAGCCTATCCCAGCTGTTAGCAGGTGAGAGGCGGGGTACACCCTGGACAGCTCGCATGTCTGTCGCAGGGCCACATATGGAGGGACAGAAAAACACTCGCACACACATACACACATCCAATTAACCTCACAGGGCGAGGAATTAAAGACTCAGGATGGAATAAAAAAGCAAATCAGTCAGAAAATCATCAATCCTTCTGCTTTCATGAGATCCATAGTTCTCAAACTGCTGGACATGTGCGCCCTCTAGTGGTACGCTGAAGAATTTTAGGATTCCAGACACCCTACGTCAGGGGTGCCAAACTCAAACACACAGTGGGCCATAATTTAAAACTTGGACAAAGTTGCGGGCCAATGTTGATGTTAAATGGGAAAATCTTTTCATAATTTTTATTTGGACCTACATAACTTTAGGCAAAAACACAATATGGAACAAGTTAAGTTTAATACTAGGCAACACACATTAGAACTTAATTCACAATGCAAACTGGAATTCTAATTTTAAAAATGCATCAGTGGTATTCAATAAAACTGAGATAAAAATCAAATTCCAGCTTTTTTCCAGCCTTTTGATTTGAATTTCAACATTATATTTTTTTGCCACAGACTAATAATATATTGCTAAATAAAGTCATAATAAACCATCCATCCATCCATCCATTTTCTGAACCGCTTAATACAATTGGGTCGCGGGTGTGCTGGAGCCTATCCCAGCTGTCAAGGGGCGAGAGGCGGGGTACACCCTGGACAGGTCGC
>JBBBVT010000007.1:3198351-3209376 GCA_037177035.1 Craterocephalus eyresii
GTGTATACATTCCCTCATTTATTATCTTATTCTTTTCCTCATTTATTCTTTATTGTGGCACTCCTATCATTCCATATAATAGTAGATGTGGTAGAAAATAGAAAAAACTGTCATTGCTTGAAAGTCAGGAGATTTTCAAGAAGTGACGGTGTTTCTCTGCAGTTATGGACAGAACTGGTAACACGAGCAAGGTGATCTGGAGATGATCACAGTGGCTTGGCTGAGCCAAACTGTGTATGGGCAGTGCACATGCAAATTTGTTGTCATGATGTCTTTCTCAGCAGGTTGGCTTAGTGTTATGATGCCATGAGATTGGACTGCGTCTATAAAAGTCCACTGAGATTAATTTAAAGTAAATTGGGGTTTTGTCATGTTCTGTTCAGTTTTAACACAATTTCGTCATCTACAATTTACTGTAGCTGACGAAATAGCCAGAAAGAGGAACACGTTTTATATTAAATTATGTTGTATGTTAAATTAAGAAATAAAATATATACAATATATAACCATTGAGTGAAAAGAGATATCGATTATCATAATAACAAATATAGTTTTGTATAAAAATCTGTTGAAATCTGTCAATTTTTCTTCTCGTGAGGCTACTACAACCAATCAGCTCTCACTTCCCGTGAAACCCCGACCAATCGTCGCTGTCCACGAGGTGTAGCTCAGGGGGGCGGTCTAACAGAGATTTTCGCTTAACCAATCAGCTACTGACAGTTGACAGGAAACGTCAACTCGTCGCTCCTTTTGACCAATAAGCGTTAGATGAAGGCGGTCCATGTCTCCAGTAACCCACGTGATCTTCCTCAGTAGTTCCCAGGCGGTCACATCGAAGAGCCGGAGGTGAGTTCAGAGAGCGATAAAAGATTTTTTTTACGCGACAACATCGCACAATAATAGTATTTCTTGGTGAAAAAATGCCTAGTTTATGCTGCATATATTACAATGAAATACAATAAGCCGGGTTTAACCGATTTAAAAAGAAACTGATGTATCTCAGCATGCTGTCATGACTGGGCTGAGCAGCTAGCTGAAGCTAATTAACCACAGTTGAATCCAGCTAGCCGCCAGCTATGGCCTTCAGATTAACATTCATACTCAACTAAGGAATTATTCCAGCTTTCGTGATTGATTTTAAGTGAGTTAAAAAGCCTTTCGTCAATTTCAATGATGTTGAAGTTGAGACAGAGGGGTTAAATTAGCTGCTTTGCTGGCAGTTGTTTCGCAAGCAGCAGGCTAAGTTAGCCTAGGATCAGCCTGTTTGCACGGGGGAGGGTTGTGGTTGAGTTAGGGCTCTTTGAGGAGTTTTATGAACTGACCAGAAACATTAACAGCGGTTAAAATGAGTAGGCATGGGATTAAAATCAAATGAATGTGTCCTACGGTCAGAAAGCATGCTAGCTGCAGCAGTACTGGTGGCCAGATACTCCATCAGTACACACGAGTGACATAAAGCTGGACAAGGTTAAAAAGTCTGTTTAAATTTATATGTAATCTGTGGTTCATTAAATCAGACTTGACCGATTTCAATAGACTGGTAACTAACTCATTCAGATTAGAGAAATGTAAAACTGTTATGTTAAGAATCTGGGATCAGAGAATGAATGAATATAGATTTCTTTACTAGAATACTAAATGATTAGTTTTCCCTCAAGTTCACCGAATAAATGTCATGACTCTTACATTTTGGTTGAGTTATATTAGAGTTTGCCAGTTCAACTAAAAACTTAAACAATGTTCTTAAGTTGGATTCAAGATCCTATCAGTACCAGTTCCTCAATTGATCATTGATTGATTCTACTTTTTGGGGTTTTTGTTATTCCTATTCATGGGAGAACAATAAATCTTTATCAAAGATTTATGCCCATTCTCAAAAGTCATGTTTTCAGGTGTGCTGGCTAAAAAAGTTCAACTTAAATACTCAAATGAAAACAGAATTTTATTCTTCATACACCTGTTTTATTTCAGAAATTATTTAATTTATAAAACAATGTATATGAACTGTTTTTAGGTTTTTTTTCCTCATGCTGAGATCACTGTTTCTGAGGAAAACAATACAGAAGTTGGTGGCCCACTTGCTCTGATGTCTTTCAGATGGGAGGCAGCTTTGTGGTTTCTGGCCTGTCAGTGCTCAGGAATCTGGAACCTCATGCTTTATTTGTTCTGACAGAATGCAAATCCAATTAATGAATAAAACCACGAGAGAACCACATGCTAAACAAACGCATTTCCAACAGGTCTCGCCTAAATCTGGTTTATCGCAACCATTATCTGATGCAAGGCTTGCTGATGTGCAAAGGAGCATCCATTCATTCATTCAGTCATTCATTTTCTGAACCGCTTAATCCAAGTGGGTCGCGGGCAGAGGAGCATCCTTGAGTTTTAATCTAGAGTTTTTACTCCTGAAGTCCCAATTCACTCATTTCATCTCTGATCTGGTTGTTTTGGTCAACACCCACAGCTCATGATATAAGTTAAGAGCACAGACTACTCAGTAAATCTGCAGCTTTACCTTTCGCCAGCAAACCATCTGTTCTGCTCCCACTGATTCCTTCACCAGAGTCTTGGAGATGCTTTTATTATCTCAAGCTGGGACCGGTCCATCCGGCCATGTTCTTGGAGATGTGGATTCTCAACTTGGCTCATCCTCTTGATGCCATTGCTGAGTGTAGCCAACATGGCCACACCTTACCCACAGCACTTTCGGAGCAGGTGTCAGATCTGGTTAGATCTCCTCCCAGGTCCTGCAGAAAGGGAGATTCTCAAATGTTTTTGTTTTTGAGCGTCTTTCTCTGGAAGAAATGCCGACTTAAAATAAGAAGTTACAAAGACAAGATTGACAATTGAAGAGGAACATTTGGTTTAGAAAAAGTTTTTGTGATGATAAATTAAAGCTGAAGTGAAGTCGGTGACCAACATAGGTCAAACTTCATTTTCTCTGAAACACTTTGCTGCAGATTTGTAAAAATCCTTCAGATGTTTTTTTTTTATAAACACTGAATGAAGCGACTGTGATTCCCACTTCACAGCAGAGGAGGCTCCTCATGTTTATTTCAGTTAAATGGTAACCTGTCATTCCTGTTTGGTGATGAGTTAACTGGCTTTTACAAATAGATGCTGGAGACCTGGAGCAGCAATCAGGACTTTTTTACTCAAAGAAACTAAAGTTGGATTGTATGCTAGAGATAACTGATTGATTGATTTAAACTGCTGACAGCTGGCAAATAAAGTCCATTAGTGTTAATAATATCCTAAAAAACACTAACACTGCAATAAAAAACACTGTAAACCTTCATATGACTAATTGGATTGTGACATTCGATATAGATTTTTTTTTAGATAATGTTACGGAGACATTTGCGCTTCAATTATCAAACTATCTCACATAAGCTATGTTTATTCAAATCAGTTATTTTATCATTTTGCCCATTTTCAGCAGATCTTGTTTAGGATACACAATGTCTTATTGCTCTGATAATTATTGATATTGGGATATTGATGATGGGATTATAGTTGGATGATTAAGGAGCTGACTATCCTCTGGTATCAGCTTTAGCTTTCTGAGTGTGTTCTGTATTCGATGCCGCAGACGTTCAGCTGTGAGAAAGCTCAGCATTTCCCCATAAACCCAGTTAAAAAAAACAGTTAGATGGAGGATCTCAGGAGCAGCAGATGTCCTGCAGGCTGAACTCGCTCTAATATCAGATTAACCGTAACTCCAGGCCTCGTGGAGCCGTCTGTCTGGGTGGAGAACAGCAACTTCAGCTGGTGTCACTGAACTGATTAAGATTAAACTGTTTTATCAGCCAATCAGAGGCCGCCTGAAAGCTTATTACCCCTGCAGGCAGACCAACGTGGCACTTCATTTTAAAACACATGAAACAACCTCTTCAGCATGATTCATATTTGAAAAATTAAAACATTTTAGATATCTAAACCCTGGTTTACACAGGTTTAAAACCTGCTAATAACTGTCCTTTTTAAGTTTAAGTTTTTAATCTGCAGCAGTTTTAGGTTTGAACTTTTGTACAATCAGCAGTGATGGAGACCTGACATGCGGGTGTGCGCCCTCATTTCCACTGAGGATGCTGCACTCAGGGCTACCGGAGTGAATGCAGGTCAGGTTTTCTTTGCAGAAACGCTGGCTTACTGTTGCGGCTCTCTTGGAAGCTGATAATGAAAGAAGACAAGATGGATGGAGTTCAGTCTGGAAAACACCCGGCAGCTCAGTCTTACTGGTTTTGGTCCAGTCAGAAATAATAAACTGATTTAATGATGAAAATATGGGAGGGCAGAATTATTCAGGGACTGAGGATGGAAGTGCTGACCTTCGAGCTGTTTTATCCACTTAGCCCGGCCTCTCGGTGCTTATCCTCCATTCTCACTGCAGCATTTTAATGATGCACAAAGTGGTTGTGTGAGCTGAAGCTTGGTGTCTGCAGCCGTTAACCCTACGGATGCTGATGGAGCATGGCAGGAACACGATCTGGAGAAATCCTGTAGGTCAGGCTGAATGGGCGAGAATGGGTAACCAGATCTGTTCCTGCGATGTTTCTCCATCTGGATCTCCTGAAAGTTTCTGCTGCAGCCAGCCCACATCAACCACGTGCACTCCAGCCAGGACATGAATGCTAAGCTAACAGCTAGTTCTCATTAGCCGAGCATGCTAATCTTGCAGCATGTTAATCTGATTAGCCCTAGTAGCTGCTATGCTAGAGGTGCTGAGAGCTGATTAACAAAAAGACAGGAAGAAACTATATTTGCGTCGTCCAGCAGAGCAGCGCAGGCTTTAAACCCCATCTGAAATCAGTCGGTGTGTATCCTGGTTATGTGACAGAGTAAAGACGACCCGTGTCCTCTAGAACTGCTAGTAGGCCCCTGGTGAGTTGAAGACGGGCTTGTAGTTTCTCCTCATAGAGTCAAATGTTGGAGAAATCAGACCGCTTCTTTTTTAACGTGTTAGCTGAAGCAACATCTGTCGGCCGTGAGCTGAACATCTGAACTCATCTGAAATCTTGTGAAAAACCCCACATGGCTAATGTTTATTGATCAATCAGTGTATCCACATCTAATTCTTTTATATTTAATCTGTTTCTTCTTCCATCACTCATCCAGATGTCGTGTGTTGAAGTAGATTTTAATTGAACTTTGGTCTCATTTAAACCGAATGAAATTTTTCTGTAATAAAATATCCCAAACCTTCCCTTTTTATTGTAGTTGCTATAGATCTAAGCAATGTGCCAAGAAAGTGATAGTGATGCTAAATGTTTCCGTATTGATCAAAATTTTATTAATAAAATAAGTTATTGAATTTATAATAATAATAATAATAAATTGATAAATAACAATCCTGTTTCTGGCAGGATGCAAATATATAAATGACCAAGATTTTAGAATATAAATTTTACCAAAATGACGATGTTGCTCAGATTAAACAACAACAACAACTTGGAAACTGGCACACAGACGCAGCCTCTGCATTTACATCCATAAACACAGCGCGGCATGCATGACGTCACATCTTCTGTCGCACTGGATCTCAGAAGAAAAAACAATCAGAATTGAGCACCAAGATGTGCAGTGTGAACGTTTCCTAATTTTCCCCACAACCAGACCACAAGCACATAACTCACAGAACCTTCAGAGGATCACTCCGTCTCTGTCAAGCATCTTCATCCGTTGCTGAGAAGGACGTATCCCAGTGTTCCCTGTTTCATTGTTTTATTTTTCCGTCCATGACTGGACGTTAACATGTTGTCCACTGATTAATAGAAAAACTCCTGCAGTAGATTCGCTCTGAATCATCTGTTCTGCTGTTATGAGAACTAAAAAAACAGAACTGGTGTTCACAACTTTTTATCTGGACCAGTAACTAGTGGTTTGCTCCACATCAGACCTTTTTAAAAACTAAAATATGTCGAGACCACAGATGCGTCGTCATGTCCACGTCTGCTGCAGCTTCACTCTCCACCTCCGCTGGTTTTTCTTTAATCTGTTGAATGTAACTCACCTCCATGAAAAACAGAGTGTATTTTTAGTGTAAGCTGCTGTACATCCAGCTGTGTGTGTACGTGTGTATGTGTGTGTGCCGCAGCTCCTCTGTAAATGTGTGTTTTGGTGTAATGAGTAACTTCTGTGTTTACGTTTGAAGCAAATGATCTGTGGGGTGCTGCAATAATCCCGCAGGGTGTAATCTCATTAAGGTTCATGGAGCTGAGGGGGCCTGTCCTGTGGGTGCCAGTTGGTCACCATGGTGATGTGGATGGGTTTAGCTGTCTGATGTATAAAAAGATGAAAGGCTCGTTAATAAACCTTAAGATACTCAAACTAAAACTAGCGGCACTTCAGTTTCTGCATCTAAATCTGGTTTAGTTTGTTTTTCAAATCCAGAAATCAGATTATATGCAAAATAGATGGGTAAATAAATTCTGGTAACGGTGGTGATGAGTCATTTTAATATAATGTATTCAGTTATTTGTAGTATGACTAATATTAAATGCTACTTAATAGATATATATGGTTTATATTGTAAATACAATATATATTTAGAATTTTTTTTTAATATTGATAATATGCATTTTTATTACTGAAAAATGCTGATAGTTGAAGTGTTTTTAATAAAATTTTCATTAACACTAACTGAAGCTTCTTCTCTTCCCAGACAATGCATCAGAGGGTCGTGTTCCTTCTTCTGGGGGTGGGCCTCCTGTGCTTCAGTTTGGCCCCCGTCTGTCAGGCTGAGGACCTGGTTGAGGACAGTCTGGGTGACGACGTGGACGTGGAGGACGAGCTGGATCTGGGTTTGGCCGGTGCTGATGATGAAGAAGAGGAACTGGATGGAGATGTTCAAGACGAAGCTCCGCCTGCTCCCAAAACGCCTCCGACGCCGAAGGTTAGCGTTTCTGTCTGAAGCAGGTTAACGTCAGATGCTGTAAACGGGTATCTGGAAACTCAGGTTGTGAATTATAAAAATTATCTGTCAGGATAAGAAATGCTCCTGTCTCTTTCGATCTGCTTTCATGTGGAGGGTTGGGATGTTTTCCCAGGAAGCATCTGTTACCCATTAACTGGTCAAATGAGGAAGTGAGGCTGATAATAGAGCGTCGGCGTTCTGACCCACTGATCTGCATTCACATCAGAATCACCACTTTAATTTTAGGGCAAATGTTCTGGTTTTATTAGTGTTTCTGTCCAGACTTTGGGTCTTTCAGGGTTGAACCCAGTATCAGCCTTGTGGGTCAGACCCAGTTCTGGTTTTGTTCTGTCAGTGCAGCAGGAAGAAGAAAGCCTCGTTGTTTCAACAAGTTTGTTTTGTTCCAGGTGACCTACAAAGCTCCAGAACCGATGGGCGAACACTTCTTTGCAGAGTCTTTTGACCGGGGGACACTGGACGGGTGAGTACATACCAGGAAGTTTTAGCTGGATTACAGGAAGCAAGCCGACCCAAACGCTCAGACAGAGATGACGCTCTGGTTCTGGCCTGTAATCTTAGATGAAACCAGAACCAGATGATCAGAACCATCCTCTGACTGGAAATCCTTGAAACCATCAGAGGAGCTGGAAAATGTTTTTTAACTGGATAAAAGAAGCAGAAATTTAATAAAACCGTTGCTAGAAGTAAACCAATTTTATGCTTTAATCATCTTTGGACCATTTCACAATCTGATCGCTCTGAATTTGCTGGATCCTGATGAAACAGCCTCTCCAAACTGTCTAACTGATCAATGATTTTGTCATTGATAAAAAACGAATCAATTTTTTTATAAATACAAGTGACTGAAAGGGTGTCCTGCTTAAAAGATAAACATTCAATTTAATTATAACATTAGTGACCTAAATACTTCAGAACAGCATCAACATAAAAATAAAAACAGCAGTAATTAAAAAAAGACTAATAAGTTGTAATAGAAATGATTGCAGAATTAAATGTAATAAAAGATGTGTCTCTTATCATTTTACATTTAGTGGTAGTTTGACTGGTTTGTAATAAACCAGAAAGCTGCTCGTGCTCCATGGTTCTGTTGTTGTTTATCAGCTCTTTTATTTCTCCTGATTATAATGATCGATATTAACAGGAAAAGTAAAAGCATCTTTTAGGTTTTAGGTTTTTTAATCCCCTGGTGCAGCATCATGTGATGTAGAAGTTGGATGGAGGAGGTTTGCCTGACAATGTTTTGCACTTTGCCTTCAGACACGCCTCATCCTGTCCACCGCTGTCACAGTAAACAGTAAATTTATGTTCTGCACCTGACTGGTGAGCTGCACCGTTTGGGAAGATCTTCATCCTCATGAGTTCAGACGTTTGTAATCATCACCTCAAATGAGGCTCTGAATGGTCTTCTTAAAAAAAATCAAACTTTGAAAATGGAGGCTTTTTAGGGCTTTACCGGTTCTTCTACAGCTTTTGGACGGGAAGAGGGGTCAGAAAAACGGAGTGGCATGCCGAGCAATATAGATCCCTTAATGACGGCAACCCCTGAACAAAGTGCTGAACATGAAACGACTAAAACATTAAAAGACATGATGGACATGAATTAAATACAGACAGAAGCAACTGAAGAAAATTGGTAAAAAAATAAAATAAATAAAATCATTAAAAATGGTATAAGCAATAAAGACTTCCACAGCTCTGGTCCCGCAACAGAAACGGCCCGGTTCCCTCTGAGAACATGTAGCAGAGTCTAGACCGGGCCTTAAACCTGGACCGGCTGTAGCCCCGGTGGTTGAGTTAATTCAACACCCCTCCTCCCAAATGATCTTTTTATTTAAAAAAAACAAGAAAAAAACCCCACTCCTCTACCAACTTTCTTTGGGTCAGCCTGGACGTTCTCAGGTCAACGTTGGACTTTTGTCTTCCTGAATGTGTGTGTGTGTGTATTCAGTCTTCACTCCCTCCATACTGGGAGCAACTGGCAGCAACATTTCCCAATCCTCCTTCACAATGATCTAAATAACCATGCGTGTGATGGATGAGTGAAAAGTTAGTCCGGAGCAGTGAATTATCCCGTTACTGAAACTGGTCTGTGTCGGTTCCAGGTGGGTTCTGTCCAGCGCCAAGAAGGATGATGCTGATGAAGAGATTGCAAAGTATGACGGTGGGTACAGATGAAACATGTTTCTGATGCGTGTTGGCAGGAATGGAAGGGGAATGCTGGATGAGCAATGATGATGATGATGATGATTGTATACGCAGGTAAATGGGCTGTGGAGGAGATGAAGGACAGCAAGCTTCCTGGTGATACAGGTCTGGTTCTGAAGTCTCGAGCCAAACATCACGCCATCTCGGCCCAGATGCTGCGACCTTTCACCTTTGACACGCAGCCGCTCATCATTCAGTAAGAACAGACATCTTTATCTCTGGTTTTAAACCTGATGCATGAGTGTAGAAGAAGAAAAGAACACAGATGTCTGTAAGTTGGTTTGCTGTGGGTCTGATGTTTGGTGATTTTGTTTCAGGTACGAGGTGAACTTCCAGTCTGGTATCGACTGTGGCGGCGCCTACATCAAGCTGCTGAGTCAGACTCCTGAACTCGACCTGGTCAGTGGGACACTGGAAAACCCAAAATGATTCATTTAGAGTTGACACCACCAGCACAAACATAGTTACACCCAAATCCATAAGAATCCATGCACTGAAGGCAGTGATGTGTAAATATCATCAAGCCATATTTCATTCCCAGTAGAACATAAATAACATGCCAGATGTTTAAACTGGGATATTTTACCTTTTCAGGGAAAACATGAGCTCTCTGTGAATCTGACTGTATAAAGTAGTTCCAGGGTAACGTTCAGCATTGTGTAGCGTTGCTTCTTCTTTCAACAAGCATCTGTAAACATCTGGGAAGTGCAGGGCTGGATGCAGCAGCCAGTTCTCCTGTGAAGCCATGCTGCTGTGATGGATGCAGGATGTGGTTCAGCATCGTCTTGCTGAAATCTGCAAGGCCTTCCCTGAAAGAGACGATGTCTGGATGGGAGCAGATGTTGCTCTAACACCTCCATGTACTTTTCAGCATTGATGGAGCGTCACAGATGTGGAAGCTGCCCACACCATAGACACTAATGCAGCCCATCCCATCAGAGATGCAGGCTTTTCACAAGCTGGATGCTCCCTCTCCTCTTTAGTCTGCAGGACACGCCGTCCATGCTTTCCAGAAAGAATTTCACCTTTTCATCCATCTGACCACAGAACAGTTTTCCACTTTGCCTCCGAGCATCTTAAATGAGCTTTGGTCCAGAGAAGACGGCGGTGCACCAGTTTGACCTGCAGCCTTGTCCCATATTAAGGAGATTCCTTCCAATTCTCTGAATCTTTTTATGATATTATTTGCTGTAGATCAGAGGTGTCCAGCTCCTGTCCTCGAGGGCCACAATCCTGCAAGTTTTCCATGTATCCCTTCTCCAACACACCTGACTCAAATTATTTAATCATTGTGCAGAACCTAATTTGCTTCTGAATCCATTTAATTTGAGTCAGGTGTGTTGAAGCAGTGATACATGGAAAACCTGCAGGACAGCGGCCCTCGAGGACCGACTTTGGACACCCCTGCTGTAGATGGTTTGGGATCTACAAAGTCCTGATAAATTTCCTTTGAAGAACATTTTTCTGAAATTGTTTTTAGATTCAAATTGCTGTTTCAGATTGGTGAAGCTCTGTCCATCTTTCCATCTAAGAGAATCTGCCTCTTTGAAATGCTCTTTTTATACACAATTACTGACTTGTTGCTAATTAAACTTATTAGTGGTTGAAATGCCATTCATCTGTACCAATTATTTTTCCAGACTTTGTTGCCCCTCTTCCAGCTTTTTGCAGATGTGTTGCTGCCATCAGATTCATAATAATTTCACATTTTCCATGAAACTGTGAAATGTCTCAGTTTTAACATCTGACATTTTTATGTTCTGCTGGGGCTTGATGAGATTTGTGAATCATTGCATTAAGTTGCATTTTCAGAATCAGAATCAGAATCAGAATGAGATTTATTGCCAAGTAATTTTCATTACAAGGAATTTGTTGTGATTTGA
>JBBBVT010000007.1:3213992-3224563 GCA_037177035.1 Craterocephalus eyresii
CACTCCTAGGGAGAATTTAGAGTGTCCAGTTAACCTCACATGCATGTCTTTGGACAGTGGGAGGAAGCCGGAGAACCTGGTGAAAACCGCTCCTCAGCCCGAACCAGTAGGGCCAAGTCTGGGGATCAAACCAGCAACCTTCTTGCTGTGAGGCTGTAGTGCTAACCACTACGCCACCATGCAACCCCAATTATTTACATTTTTTGTAAATTTCCCTTTAAAGCTTAACATTCTTGACTTCTTGTGAGTAGTGATGAGGCCAGTATATTGTGATGTTAGTTGTAATAATGGCTGACCCTAATTAGAAGTGATGAATGCAGATTTTGTTTGTCTAACTCACCATGTTGATGTTTGTGTTGTTGCAGCCTGGTCTGGCAGCTCAGATGCTGAATGCTGCTGAGGAGCGTCCTTGGCTCTGGGTGGTCTACGTCCTCACCGTGGCTCTACCGCTCGTTCTCATCTTCGTCTTCTGCTGCACCGGCAAGGTAACGCACGCGCGCACACACACACATACACACCGCTGAATTAAACCCATTTTTCTCTTGTTTGAACAAGCTGGATTTTTCTCACCTGCATGAGGATGTCACGACTCTGACCTTTGTTACTGATTATCAATGTGAACAATTCACTCAAAATGGACTTCAAAAGGGACAGCTTGCCTCCTGACAGGAGCCTCCAGATGTTCTGTGAGGAGAACTTGCCGGGATTGTTTTCCTGTTGAAGTAGCAGCCAGGTAACTTTGTGGTGGTCCACAGAGGTCATCGGGATCAGCTCAGGGTCAGCTGAGTCTCACCAGCTTACAGGAAGAGTTGAAGGAAGCCGGACGCCCGAATCAGCCCGCCTCCTCCGGCCCGGTGAATAACGCTGCTGTTGTTAGAGTAGCTTCACATCGTGCCTCTGTGGCCCTGGTTCTGTGTCTGTGGCGCTGTTTGATTCTGTTGTGATCTTGTGCCAGTCGCCATGTTTGCATGAACACACGTACTCGGATTAACCCTGGAGAACCCACAGGGTCAAATTAGTCCACTGTTAATTGGTGCTTCACAAAATTAACAAAGATTAAAAAATACATAAAATTTGACTCCTAAATCCCAGAGTGCCACTTCTGACCCCTGCATAGAGACACGTAGTGGATAAATATTGACCTTACATGAGCCAGTGTGGTAGTGACAACATGTCTGACCACATGCTATTTTGTTGAGTTGGAAACTTACCCAAACAAAATTGTCTTTTCAGCAAACAAGAAGTTGGTAAAATTGTTTATTTTTTGTAAATGTGTTCAAATTGTAGAAGGATTGGAGCAAATTCAAATTGATAATAATGATTTTGGCCCCAATTTGGAAAGCGACAGTAATCCTGATGAATTGTGTGTACAATGCTTTACTGGCATATCATGTCTGTTGCATTGATCAATGCATTCCTTTTTTAGTAGGAATGAATTGCAAAGGGAATCACAGGATCACAGTACTCAAACTTAGCAAGTTTCAGGGTTTGGTTGCTTAAGGCTTGGGTGAAGTTGAAACAGCATAAGGTGAGGTAGGCCACCAACTCCAGGCACCTCTTCCTCACCACTAAGATTTGTTTGAGTTTAGCAGAGTGGAGAAGTTTGTTTCGACCAGATTGCCAGTGCAAAGAACTAAAAACTGATGCATTGTGAAAAACTGCAGTTCCTCTCTACATAAACAAAATAAGTTGCTTCAAAGACTATCAAAATATCTAGTGAGTTCCACTCTCCAGCAGAACAGATAATTAGATAAGCAAAAACCCATGGTAGTGGGATTGTAATTTTGGCCCTGCATTCTGGTTTCCATTGCCCAAAATATGTTGTACATTTGAAATCCAGTTGTAAAATGCAACGAAAAAGAGAGAAAAACCTAGTTGAATGTAGCTGTGTGGTTGACTGATTACTTTCTTAAATATAGTATAGTTTACATCGACAGTATTTGTTATTGTGATTCTTTGAAATGAAGCGCCGAAAGCCTAAAGGGTCAGATTTAGCACAAATTTTAAATTAGGGAATAATGGGTTAAAATTGAAAAAGTGGATATTTTGGAGTGAACTCATAGCAGTCATTTAATACATAGTTAATCATTCTCCAAAGAAAAAAAAGGGTTCTTGGTTCTCCAGGGTTAAAAGCCTGATCACAATAAAAATACTTTATGTCAACACACCAATCAGAGGATTTTACCAGTCATGCGGATTAAAATGATAAAATGATGCAGAACTGATCTGTATGCGATAGACTTTAAATTTAAAGTTACTGTGGTGGGAGAATCTGACATCAAGATTGTGATAAAGATAATGACACAGAAATCCCAGTTCTTTTTCTACTGTAGAAATACAGACAGTGGTTCTGTCCTGCAGGTCAAAATGATTCATTCTGGCCAAATCTGACGCACATGAACACACATGTTGCAGGTCTGATCGTTACTCTAACCCGACTAAAGAAATGCTGCAATGTAAACATGGCTACTGATGGCTGAGGTCAGGTCATCGTCCTCGGTGGACTGAGGTCAGGGGTCAGGACACCTCAGACTTTTCCACCAGACTAATTCCAGTTCTGACCTGACCAAAAAACTGTTTTGTTTCCAGCCAAAGAAAAACTGCTTGCTGGTTAAGAGGAAAGAACGTCATAAGAACCAACCTGAGAAAGCAGCTACTGACCTCTGACCTCCTCAGCTTTCATGAACCAGTTTTCCTTCAGTCTGGAAGTTTAATCCTGATCCATAGAAACATCATTTTAATTTTTAATTCCAGTTTTCCATGACTGGGTGTCAACCGCAGACAGAGAGAGGAATTACTGCAGTAGACTGAGAACAGTAGGTTATTATGTTGTCATGAGATTTAATATTTGTAAAGTCCACAGAGAATTGATCTTCACCCTGAATCCGTCCTTAGAACTTATCAGAACCAGGTCTCTGTGGGTTGTGATGCTGTTGGTCATCTCCATAACAAAATACCATTGACCTCTGACTGGATGGTCCTCCATCTTTTTCAGATTTATGTGAGGATACTGGTGTTAGTTTCAACATTCTTCAGAGCAGCTTTGCAGCTAAGATGTTGCTGCAGGTCGAGTCACGGACTGTGAAAATGAAATTAGTTGTAAAATGTGGAATTTGCTCATATGAGGGTGTGATCTGCTTTCCCTACTAATCCGAGTTCTTTTTCTGGGTCTAACAAGAACAGCAACACAGGAGTCAGATGTGTTTTAGCCATCTGTGTGACGTCACCTGAACAGGCAGGAAATCTACCCCAGAAAGTCTGAGAAATGACGGACTGCCGCCATTACAGTCTGTAGAGAGATGAAAAAGCAAAAACGTGAAGCAAAACGAAGAGGTGTGTTGTCAAAAATTAGAGCATCCTCCGTCTGATGGAATGACCAGACCACCTTTAGGTGTATTAGATATTGAAATTTTTTAAAACGTAGGAAATAATTTGTTTTAAGGATGTAGCAGCTCCTCCATGCAGCTGGTACAGGTTGAAATCCCAGCCACGAAATTTGTTTCATTTTTTCACAAATTCTGAGGACCAAATTTTATCTGGACATTGTTTCCAGTAACTAGTCTGGTCCTCATCTGAACTTTATAAAACCAAAGTATCTCTCCAGATGACAGATACATCGTCATGTTTAAAGGCAAACTATAGCATTTGCACCCAGTGTTCCAAGTCATTCCTGCACGTGAAAGAAAACAAAACTCTTAGCACGTTCTTCCCCCATCGCCCCCCTCCCCTTCAGAGGATGACGCACAGGTTGGACGGATATAAGGAGCTGAACCGCGCATTTCTTGCACAAAAAAAACCCACAAGTCTTTTGTATCCAGTTTCCCATCATAGAATGAGAACTATTAATGATTGCAGATAGTGTGGATGAACCAAAAGGCTAGTGACAAAAGACGGCAACACTGTAACACTGCTACAGAAGAAGTGGGGCAGCTGAGATCCTATCACCGTGTCTCTGACTGATGCGTCCAGGCCACTCAGCCTTGGAGGTGTTCCATTGGCTCAAAAGTTATATATGTACGTTGGACCCAATAGGAAAATTCTTGGCCAAAATCAAAAATGACAAAAAACGAAGGCCAGAAGCTGACAAAAATAAAATGAAAACACTTTCTTCAAACATTTTTAGTCGAGTTTGAAGAACTCGACTAAAACTTGATTTCTCATAAAGGTTGACCAGATATATCCGGTTTGTTCTGCAGAAGAAGAGCGCAGCGTCACCAGCAGAGTACAAGAAGACAGACGAACCTCAGCCTGATGTGAAGGAAGAGGAAGAAGAGGAAGAGGAGAAGGCAGAGAAGAGCAGTCCAGGTCTGATATCAGAGCAGATTTTGTTGTTCGTGTGGTTTCTTCCTGCAGGTTGTCAACCATAAATGTTTTTTTCTTCCAGCTGCAGAGGAGAAAGGTGATGAAGAGGACGCTCCCGCAGACGAGGAGGAGGAAGAGAAGGAGGAAGAGAAGGAAACCACAGCAGAAGAGGTGAGGACACAACAGCAGCTTCAAATCCTTTAGCTTTTATGAAAACATGCCAAAAACTAACAAGAATTCAGCAGTCTGAAGCTTGAAGTGGTTCAAGATAAAACGTCTGAATGAAATAAAAACTTTGTAAGAATCATTTTCTGTCTGTTGCAAGCAGGCTTTGTGAATCTTACACTGTTACTGAATATTATCAGTAAGAGCTCACTAATATTTCACTGGCCACAGATAGATGTTTAACTTGAAATTGATTATTTTTCAATTAAATAGCTCATGGCGATTTTTTTTCAGCTCATTAGAGTGGATTTAACTTTTACTCTGAATTAAAGGGGAATTAAAGCTCATGTGCACATGGCCAGTCATACATTCAGCCTGTGTCTGCGATGCCGAGGTAAACTAGCTAAAAAGATTGTTATAATGCTTTTTTTAAGGCTATTCGTATCCTGTCTTTGTACTGCTCCCTGCTGCAGGTAAAACTTTCTCTGGTCTGTTTCTGATTTACAGTCTGAGGGATTTTTACCCAGCATAAAAACAAACTAATGAGAAAAAAGCTAAATGTGGACCAGAGTTTACGATGGGAGTAAATTTACTCATCTAATTTGCATGTTGTGGCATCAAGAATTGGCAGCCGTATTAGATTATTCATTAAATTAAATTTTTCATTTTAAGTATTGTCTGGTTCTGTAGAATGTAGACTAATGATGGTAAAATGTAGCAGAAGTAGTCGTTCAGGAATAACAGGCAGTGAGTGGGTTCAGCATTCAGATCCTGGTCTACACGTGCCAAGTTGTCTCATTAAACTGTCTGAGCCACTTGTGATGCACTTTATCATTTTTTGATGCACCCAGCTATCATCATCATCATCGATATTGATGGTGCTATTCACACTTATGATGCTCCCACCAGTTCTATCATTGCTATGTTTCCCACTCATGTTGCCTCCAGCACACCCACCTCAGTGTGCCACAGTTACAAACAGAAGCATCACTGTTGCTAAACGACCAGTCATCGTTGTCGGGAAGCAAATACTCGCCTCTAGGGTCAGCAGCGACAAAGCAGCGAAGGTTCTTCATCAGCAGTGAAAAACTGTTTTGACGTTTGCGTTTTCTCTGTAATCTGCTCAGTATAAAAACCGATGTATCACAGACTGGGATGATGCCTGTGGTGGAAAAACTTCCTTTGGTAGGGGTGGTGAAAAAAAATCGTTTTTAATCGGAATCGAGATTCTTGTTCATGACGATTTAGAATCGTTTCAAAATTTCCAAGAATCAAAAATCAATTTTTTTTGTTTGTTTTTGGTGTCATAGATCCAACAAGGTGATGAACCTTTTTGCTCCATATCGACATGCCAGCATCACGCAGTTGCTGCACATCCATGATGATGTGGTGGCTGTGGAGGCCGTTGGAGTTCAGTGGACTCATGACAATGTTGGAGATGTAATGGTTCATTCTCCTGCTGGAATTAGCCTTCAGAGTATGCTACTGTGCTTGGCTTGTATTGGTCCAGCACTATCAGATCCCCAGCATGCAAAGTATTTGGGTCAGGAAAGAAAGAAAGAAAGAAAAAAGATTAAATAAAGTGCATTTATATGGGTAATTGTCATGTAATAATCACCGGAGTTCATCTACCAATGTTATGAAAGGAACTGTTTTCCCCTGCAACCAAACGCATCAGGTAGATGCAGAGTTACCCTGCTGCAGTCTAGACTGATGCCAGACCCCACATACGATAGAGCAGACGTGTTGATGAAAGGCTGTAAACATAGGCTACAGTACATCAGTTTGGTTGGCAGGATGGAGGTATTTAGTAAAGCCGACCAAAATGACTCCCAACTTCCCAAGTCTTGTTTTAGATCACTGCTCACAGATGCAGTACTTCAGCCACTTACTGACCTTCGTTGGTGTTACTGTTTTAAATATTTTGTTAAATCTGCAGTCTTGTCTGTCTGGCAGGGGCTATGGCAGATAATTTGCTATTAAACTGAGGTCTGTACTTTCATAGGGAAATCATATCTAATGTTTGTGTAAAAGTAGAAAAGTCAAGATTTTCTTCACTATTTTAGTTGGATGTGTTTTGTGTTCAGAGATGATATTCTTGGTTGCCTTTCTATCATCTCCAACCAGTCTGCCCATTCTCCTCTGACGTCAACATGACAAGTTGGTCCAGACACCAGCTGCTGACTGGATATTTTCTCTTCCTCAGTCCATTCTCTGTAAACCCTAGAGATGATTGTGTGTGAAAATCCCAGTAAATACTCAGAGCAACAACCATGCCACGTTAAGTCTCCTTAAATCTCTTCTTCCTCATTCTGATGCTCAGTTTGAATTTCAACAAGTCGTCTTCATCATGTCTCCATGAATAGATTTGTTGGTTTGCTGCCATGTGATTGGCTGATTAGGTGTGCCTGTTAAAGTGGATGATGGGTTTATATTAGCAGGTAAACTTGGTCAGCTGTCCACATCAGCTTTGTTTCGACAGATAACCTGTGGTCCGTGTGAACCTTCAGGCTTTGTTCCCTCAGGGTTTGAACTGCATGTGTTTTAAACAACACATACCATCAGATTAACTTGTTTGATGTCAGCCTGAAGGCCAGAAATGTTCTGGAAATATTTGAAGAGGTGGAACATGAAAGATTTTTGACCTTTTGTGAAATCTGAGGACCATCAGAGATTGTTTCTTATGAGCTTATCTGTAGCAACTCTGAACTGATCTCAGGACCGTTTGCTGCTGCCTCCACCTCCAGATTTCCCACCGCGTGTCTGAGTGGGAGCAGCGTTTCTGTCAGTCGTGAGTTATTGGATGTTTTTGTCTGAATGAGCTAAAACTTAAATCTGCTCTCTTCTTCCTCTGCAGAAGGAGGACGACGTTCTGCGGAGATCTCCCAGGAGCAGGAAGGTCAGAAGGGACTGATATCTCTGTATCCACAGCCCTGACCTCAAACCCCCATCCCACCTTCGTCCTCCTCTTCCTCTTCTTCTACTCCTCCGCTCTGAGGCGATGAAGCCTGAATGGAAACAGTGGAATTAGCGAAGCCGACAGGAAATTAATCATGAACACCTCCTCCTCCTCCTCCTGATGAAGATGATTCCAGATTGAACAGGACTGAGTTTTTGTTGTTGATGTTTTTGTAAGAGATTAACTGAAATCCACTAAAACTTCATCATTCCTTACCGCCACCTGAGCGCCTGCAGGGTGACTCCCTGTCTGTCGGAGCTGATTCCACTAATCAGCAGTCATGTTCCTGCAGCTGTGTGATGAAACCAGGAAACGGGCCGTAAACCAGCCGCCAGCGCGCCTGAAAACACCTTACTGACACACTAACGACTAACTGATGATAGATGACCAATTAGTTCGCTAGCTGCCTAAATAACCACAACGTGAGAAGTTTAAAGTGATTAACTGGGAACACTCCGACTTTTTCTTCCCTGTCGTCGTTTTCTTTTTGTTTGCCCCGAAGCGCTTAGCCTCCTGTTAGCTCCACTCAAAGGTCAGAACCACCTCAGATGTTTGAGTTTCCCCTCAGCCCGGATGTAGAATCAGCAGCAGCAGAAGAGATTCTCCGCTTCCCGACGCCATTTTTGTAGTCTGATATTTTGGGTTGCGTCTGAAACCACATCCGTACCGATTCTTTGGCTGTAAAAGGAAGTGTTAAATGCTGTGAGGTGTTTGACCTTTCAGCCGCATCTCAGGTTCTCTGGAGATGCTGAAAGATCCCGGCGTGTCCTGAGACACCCGAGGATGACGAGTCATCTGAGATGTGGCTGAAGCTCTGGTATAAACTCAGGAGGGTCGTCGTCTGCTGCTGCTGGTCACATGACCTCAACATCTGGCTCAGAAACAGCTGTTCTCCTGTTGCTTCGCTCCGTCCGTATGTTTGTCCTGAACTTTCTGCTTGGATAGTGAGACCAGTTAATTTATTTGTGACATCATGCGTCTTCATCCGACTTCCTGTTTCAGGAAATCCAAACAGACGACGATCCGTCTGAAACGAGTTAAAATCCGCTCTATGTTCAAACAAGAGGGAAATGTTTCTGTCCGATCAGCTCTGAGGATGATGTGATGATAAGTCGGCCATTTTTTATTTTTCCGGCGCTTGTCTTGAAAAAATCAAGATGTTTGGAGGAAGTCAGCTCTGAGTTTTAAACCGTCTTCTTGCGTGTTTTCTAGTTTATTCATCAAACCATAGATAATGTGTCTGATGAGAATTAATTCTCATGTTCATGTGAGAAGTTGCTGTTACAGAAAATTCACGTATCACACCTTTTGATTCAAATCAAGAGCTTCCCTCTATCATTATCATCACCAGTCAGGGTCTTCCCAGGTTTTTTTCTTTTAGAAATTGAAGCTAAAAATGAAAACAGGATGAAACTGTAATCTCCTTCCTGTTGTCCTCGTGTCCTCCCAGTTTCTGCTGACAGCTGTGGTGGAGGACGCCACAAACACTGAAATGATTCCTGTCCCGTGTTTATATCTGTTTCTGTCTTCTGATTGGGATTGGCCTTGAAGCCGTCCTGTGATTGGCTCCCTGCTCGCTCCTCCTCTCCATCGGTGTTGTGATGGGTTGGGCGTCCGGCTGAAGCCGCCTCGCTGTCGGACTGTAGACTGAACACTGTATCTACCGGAGAAACTTTCCAACTCTGTAACTCTGCTTTTTATTTTGTCGCCTCTGTGTGTGAACTAACAGTTGGCCCGGCCCGTTCATGACCGACACCACAGGAAGGTCCAGCTTTGAATAGAAATACTGTGATGATGGAGCCTGATGTGTGTGTCTGTGTGTGTGGGGCCGTGCAGTCAACATTTTGTTTTGATGAATAAAAAAGAAAAAGGCCAAGTTGAAACCAACCTTAGGCCCTGGTGTTTTCATTGTGTGGGGTTAGTTTTTATCCTGTGGTCTCCTCTGTCTGAAGTCTGACCTTAACCTAGAAGATCTTCTCTATGTGATGTCAGGAAGGCCGTAACTAAATCATTTAATACATGTAAAGTAAATATGTAGAATTAAATGTGAAAATAAATGATTTGCACAAACTAAATATCGTAGATTTCTTTTAAAAGATAGAAAATATACATTTCCAATTAAATGGAACATGAGTGCTACAATTTTTAAAGTAAAAATATGGTGAGGAATATTTGTAAAAACATATTCAATTTTTTTATTAATACATGCATGTAAAGGGTATAAATAACTAGGAGCCCAAATAACTAGTAGAAATCTAAAATGCAAGCCAAATAAAGACTGGTATTAGAAGGATATATACTGTATACATAGACACTCCCAGCATTCACTAACACACCACTGCATGTATTTTTAGCGATAGATGTTTGCCTTGCATTAAAATAACTGCTCATTTATTGCATCTCATTACCTTTTTAGAATTTTTTTCTTTCATTCAACCTTTGGCTAACCAAGAAAAGCCTCATCGAGATTAAAAATCCTTTTAAGTCGCATAAACACGTCAGTTACTCATTTACTTCCCAAATCATTGGGATTAGTTTAATCATCCAGCCATCAGAGGATGAGTCGTCCCCAGACAGAGGAGGGTTGTTAAATTGCTGCCTCAGAGACCTGCAAAGGGCCATCACTTATTTAGGTTTCGAGGAGGGAAAAAATGGCTGCAGTGATTTGTTGAAACATGTTCGAACATTAATCTAAATCTGAGTCAGAACCATAGCCGGGCCATTTCTAAGGATCTTTGGGTGAATATTTGGTGTGAGCAGCTTTATGGTCATCACAGTCTCTGAACCCTCTTAGAGAAGCTTTCTGTCGTTTCTTCAAGGATTCCCCAGGAACCGTGCTCCAGATTTCTTGAAGGACTTTGGACATTTTTGAATTTTATTCTGTTCTCCATCCAGATGATCCCACACTGCATCAAAAATGTTCGTCAGTCATGTGGCACATCTCTTATCGATGTTTCCCTTCCGTAAAAATGACTTTTTGACAGCTACTTTTCTATGGAGACTATTTCAGATGAGGCTTCAGCCAACTGTAGATCTTCTACTGGACCAGGGGCCTGTACTACGAAGCTGGATTTTCTCTTATCGAGGTAACTTTAGGTTCAACCCGGGGTTTTCCGTCCTACGATGCTGGTTCACTTCTGATCGG
>JBBBVT010000007.1:3248405-3259314 GCA_037177035.1 Craterocephalus eyresii
TTCGACTATTAAATTAGTTGTCGACTATTAAAATAGTCGACATAATCGTGACTAGTCGACTAATTGTGGCAGCCCTATTTCAGTATGAACCTGTTTGAACTGGTTTAGTGACCAGGACTCGTATGCTTGGTTTTGTAAATTGTCCTCTTTGTTGTGAAATTGATGGTGTCAGCTCCCCTCCTTCTCAAGTTACGGCTAGTCAGCATTGAATCAAGCTGTAGATTCATCTCAGAGGGATAGACTTGCAGACCTGTCCACAAACTGTCCCAGAATCCTTCCCTCTGTAGGGCCTGAGAAGGTATAAAACTTGTCACAAAGTTGGAGAAAATCCACTAAATGTGATCAGATGTCGCTTTGGAACCCAGCGAAATTTGGAAAATAAATGTCAGTTGCTGGTCTGTAAAACAGGTGGTGTTGAAGAGAAGTCGGGTTGCAGCTTCGGACCGATCCGACCCAGCACCTCTGTATGTGAGCAGCTGGTTGCTACGGCCCAGTCGGGTGGAGGGAGCCTGTGACAAAGCAGCCTTTCATATTCTGTCTACATTTAAATATAGCTGCTCATGCTTGGGTTTTTCCTGTCAGCAGGCAGAACGCCCTGTTCCTGCTGAGTTTCACACTTTAATATCATAACTGATCAGCAAAGTTGGTCCTGAAACTTTACTTTCTGTCCTTGTTGGTGGACTGGGTCACAACCCAGGGTATATCCACACAGTTTTAAACTGGGAATAGCCTCTTCATGCGCCACCTTCTGGCCAAATAATCCCTTCATACATGATCTGGGAACATGTTGGAAATATTAAATGTTAAAGGTTAGCATCCCTACAGGCCAAATAATTAATTTAACCTCTTATTTCAGTTTTTATAGTAACGGTCTTAATCCAGTTTCATGTCTTTATCCAAACAGATCAGATCATACATAAATCTAAGTCCAGAATCTGAGTCAAAATCAGAGTCAGTCGTTAGTTAAAGGGGATCCTTTAGGAATAATAAATGATAAACCATGAATAAGATGGCGACTTATTAAAAAAAACAACACAAAATGCAACAAAAAACACAAGTAGTAAAAATCACTGTAATGTAAGGCAGGCGATGCTATAGGTTCCATTGTGAGGCATTTGTGTGTTCTGGCCAACTCCAAAATAATGAGTTAGATGAAAATTCCTACGTGTTTCAGAACGTTTTTCATACAGCAGGTCTGCTGCAGCACAGTCTGTCTCCCTGATGACCTTTAAACCTCTCATGAGTCCATCCTTCAGGTGTGATTCAGAGCTGGTTTGATCTGTATCTCCAACAGGACCAGAACAGCTACCCAGCTCCACCACAGGGCCCTGGCCCCGCCAGCGCCATGACATCCGGACCTGGAAACAATCCCATGGCTGCTCAGGCAGGGGCAAATGTCATGACGGGTAGCCATGGCAACGCTGCATATCTCAGCAACCAGGCGGCGGTGGCGGCAGCACTGAAACAGCAGCAGATCCTGGAGCAGCAGAAGAAGCAGCAGCAGCAGTACATGCAGAGGCAGCAGATCATGGCTGAACAGGTACGACTCACCTGAGCTTCCAGCAGGTGTTTCCTCCTGCCCTCAGGTGGATGAAATAAACTCAGCAGTTGGATCATTTTCCAAAGTGTTACACAAGTACAGTCCTCTCCTCAGACACCAGAGGGAGACGTTGGGTCATGTTGGATGTTGTCATCATCCACCATTACCTGCTGTTAAAATAAAAGGGCTAAAGTAATGTTGACTGACACAAGCTAATATTAGTTTACTGTGACTGCAACACGTTAACGTTGGGTTAATATGTAATTTTGCTGTCATGGAAATTGCTTTTATATCAAACCAGTGATGTTAGTCAGTGGAAAAAAGAAAACTGATGTGGATGCTGTGAATTAATGGTATTATGGTACTTTTCTTTGCTACTTGTTCAGCTACCTTGCCTCTCATTCTGAAATCCAGCTATGTAGGACTAATGTTTTAGGACCTTTTTCAGTTTTACTCTGTGTGTTAAGGTAGGCCTGGGCTTTATTTTTCTGAAATATTGGTAAGCCTGAGACACGGAGGTAAAACTGTTGAAGCAGGCCATGGACATACTGGTCCAGGTAAACGAGAAATGATGAAGTGATCAAGCGAGACATGAAGAAAAGAACAATCTTAACCAATTGTCTTGTCTTTGAACACTCTATGAAAGCCATAAATTTGCACATTTCATTGAAGAAGTTGCTAGTTTAATTTCTTACACAGCATAGAGGTCGGTCTTATCTTTTTTAAATGCTTTATGTGAATATGTAGATATACTTTTATAATACATCCATACTGGCCTTTGACCCCGCTGGATTTTTTTCTCAAAGTGCACCAGATTGATGCTTTTAAATATAAAAAATCTTTTCCTCCATGGGGAGCATGACCCCAGACTCCCCTAGAAGGATTTTGTCCTCTTCTTCCCTGACCCGTTTTCATGTGATTTAGGACATACTTTGGCACAGATAAGTCTGATCATGATGTGATACAGAGTTTCATTTGATGATAACTCAGTGTTTGATTATATAATTTATTCTGCCTTGATGTGATGTTGGTCTGATCAGATTTAGGATCTGGTGATGGATATGAGACCATATCTTGGTGAAGAAAAAGCCCAGATGTTAAGCAGGTTAAAAACTGCCAGGCAGTGATCAGAGTCACAGCTGTTGAATCTAAGGAACACATCTGGTTTCTTAGTGGAGCAAATCTAACTCAGGAGATTCAGTTTCAGATGGAAGGTTGGTGGTTCAATCACTGGTCTGTTGGAGTCCTCAGGCAATTTCCTGAACCCTAAATTACCCCAAAATCTGAAAGTTGTTTTGGATAAAAGTGTCCCCTGAGTGTAACAACAGAAAAGATTATCAGACTGTCTAAAACGTTCTCCGATTCTGAGACCACCAGACCAGGTCCAGATGGACGACTTCATCCGGTTCGCTGCTGCGTTTATCCTCATCCAGGTCATCTGGTGTGTGTTTGTGTACAGGAGAAGCAGCGTCAGCAGGACCAGCAGCTGCAGCGACATCTGACCCGACCTCCCCCGCAGTACCAGGACCAGCCGGGACCACCAGCCAATCAGAACCCATTTCCACAGCAACCAGTCAGTCAGTTTCAAGGTGGGACCACAGGAAGCATTCACATGCACACGCGCACACACACAAACACATCAGACCAGGCTTAGCAGGAGGTGGGTGACAGAGATCCAAACCATCTCCATTCTGAACATTGATCAGTGATAAGCAGCCAGTTTGAGCTGCGCTCACAGTCGCTGCTTTAAGCTGGGTTTATAAATCCACACAAGTTATACTCAGAGCAGTGGTACTGGGACCGGTGGTGCTGGGACTGGTGGTACCCGGATATATGGAGCTGCAGACTAACCTGATCTGTCCAACCCGTTCTGCCTGGAAGTAATCCCCTGAGACCTGAGTTCATGTTTACAGCGGAGGGTTCTACGTGGTTGACTTTAAAAATAGAAAAGTCTGACGCTTGAGACATTTTATTTCCTAACACGTAAAATTTAAATTTGTTTCACATTTATTTCCAAAGTTTTTCCTCAGAATTGTAGAATTTGATTGATTATTTTCAACAAAAAGATACAGTATAAAATATTTATAAATCTATTAAATTAACAATTTTCTAATAATCTAAATATATTATTAGAAAATAATGTTTCTAATAATAATATAATAGAACTAATATCATAGAAAATAATATTTCTTATAATCCTTCCATATAAAATACCCAAATTTGGCTTCATTTTTATTCTGATATGCAATTTGGGCAATGTAGGTGGTTTGATAAGTTACAGTGTTACTGAATCCACCTAATAATGTTTCACCTTCATTTATGAAGTTCATGACATCTTTAAACTTATTCTCAATTCATATGAGCTCCGTGTGCCGCATCTCGGCTGCTCCTGGGTTAATTTGTGTCTCAGCAGCGCATTGTCTCACACCTGGAGCCCAGTGAGCAAAAACTTTTAGCTACTTAGCTAAGTAGCTAACCGTTAGCTAAATGTGCTTTTATTAAGGATCAGAAACACATGTGTATTAAAATATTTCACAGAAATTAAAATGCATACGTATTAAAATTAGAGCCGGGACGACGCGTCGACATAATCGATTATGTAAATACGTCGACGCAAATTTTGACCGTCGATGCATCTTATACAACGTTATATCAGTGATGGTGGCATCCCAGGGGAAACCTGCTTGGATGCCATTTAGCACTCAAGGCTGGAAATTTGAACCAAATTTGTTTACTCGTCCAAAAATTATTGAGAGATGAAAATTGGTTGATGCCACCCAGCAAACAGGAAGCCAGTGTAAAGGTCTGAGGACTGGTGTTAAATGATCCACTTTCCTGGACGAACAGCAGCAGTGTGGACCAATCACGGGACACATGATCATTGTGAAACCATCTAATCTGTGTGGGAATGTTGCAGCTCCATAGTAACATAGAAACCGGTTTTCCATCCTTGCAGGTATTTTAGAGCTGAGAGGATGCATCAGATCCTGGTTTCATCAGAACTTGTTGTGACGTTCAGGACCAGCAGGATCCGGATGCTTGCCGCTAATTTGACTGGGAAATAAAAGCAGCTGTTTTCGTGTGATGCAGAAACGTCCTCTGTGTCGTTTATAACAACGTTTCTTCCATATTTTAAATATATATATATATATATATATATATATATATATTTATATATAAAAAATATATATATTTATATATAAAAAATATATATGTGTGTGTGTGTATATATATATATATATATATATTTGTGTATATATATGTATATATGTGTATATATTTTCTAGTATTTATTTATTTAAAAACAGGGACAGTGCAAGTTAATGAACATCATATACAAAGTACAGTAGACGTAAACAAGCCAGATTATAGCCACAGGCTGATTTCCATCTGTTGCACCCTAACAGATGTTCCCTAAAATTATCAAATAAAACAGGAAAAGAAGACATGTCATTCCATTATTAAAACAATCAATATCACTAATCACTAAAATAATTTACAGTAGATAATATCCCAGCAAAGTGCCACCATGCTTCAGTACAACCATCAGAATGTAAACAGTATAGATGAAAAAATTCAGTATCACACAGTATTTTTATTCACGGTAAAGTGAAATGTGCTCTATCCTGACTTTTTACCAGCCAGGAGTGTGTTCAGTTCGTTTTCTGTTATGTACTACTAGTGGGCTATAATAATAATAATAAAGTATACTAGTAATTGAGTTTTATGTAATAATATTCTATGTATAGTTGAAAATATGTTACTAAATAATTACAGTTTGTGATGTTTATTTTTGCCCTAGTTACTATGTCTAATAGCTATACTGATAATTATTACTAATAATTACAAAAACTCCCTATATATATTTAATTAGATAGGTTAATAATAGTTCTGCTACTAGTTGTTAAAAATGTGTACAGGTCTGTTTAGATAAAAACCAGTCTTTTAGCTCCATCTTAAAGGAGGCATATGTAGGGCACTCTCTGATTATGGATGGTAGATTGATCCATAACTTTCCACCTGTGACAGACGAGACTGTCTGGCCAAAAGTGGTTCGCCTATAAGGAACTACACAGTCTCCTCTCACTACAGCTCTTGTTACCCTGGCTGCTGGCTGGATGTTAGAGCGTTTTATAAATTTCTTTAGTGGAGGGGGATTGAGGTCGTGTAATGTTTTATACACCAGGCATGCTTGTTTAAAATCAACCAGGTGACTGAAACTCAGCAGATTGTACTTATGTAAGATATTACAAGTGTGATATGTTGATGGTTTTTTATCGAATATTTTCAGGGCTTTATTGTAAAGTGACTCGGCTGCCTTAAGTGTTGTTGCTCTGGTAAAACACCAACTTGTCAGACAGTACTCTAAACGCGAGACGGTCACTGAAGATAAGAACATCTGGGCTGCGGTGTCTGTCTGGTTATTTCTAATTTGTTTGAAATTATGAAAATGAAACTTGGTGGTTTTAGAGAGAAGTTTCACATGTTTTTTGAATGATAAACAGGGATCAAGAGTAACTCCGAGGTATCTAAATTCATTCACCAAGCTGAGCTCCTCACCATTTAATAACACGTTTGAATTTGTTATTTCTAGGTGACGCTTACTCAGCATCATACAGACTGTTTTTTTGAAGTTCAGCAGGATGCAAGATTTAGTTAGCCACTGTTGAATACAAGTCAGGGCGCATGTGAGGGAATTAGAGACCTCAGAGCTTGTTTTCGCCTCCCTGAGGATCACTACATCATCGGCATACATTATGGTATGTACCTTCTGATACTGATTAGGCAGATCATTAATATACAGAGAAAATAAAATCGGCCCAAGAACTTACCCCTGTGGGACCCCAATACGGCACTCTAAGCTGGAGGACTTAACACCATCAACTGTTACATATTGTTTCCTTTCAGACAAATATGAGGCAAACCAGCGCATCGTGTGTTCTGGAAGTTAAATCGAGTTAATCTGGACAGCAGAACCTGATGATTAACAGAGTCAAACTCTTTTTTTAGATCTTGCAACACAGCTCCCACTAGTGCGTTACAATCCAGCATGCTTTTTATTGTCTCTAGAAACATACATGTGGCCGTTTCAGTTGAGTGAAGGGCACGGAAACCAAATTGCATGGGGTGCAATGGGGTGTCACCTAGATTAAGATGTTTTATTAGTTGCTTGTTAACCCATTTCTCTGCTACTTCATGATATTGTCGTCAAGATACTTATTGGCCTGCAGTTTGATGCATCTGTTTTTTTGCCAGATTTAAAGATTGGGATTATTGCCGCTACTTTCCAAACTGCCGGGACATGTGAGTGTTTGAAGGACAAATTGATAAGATGGGTAATAGGGCGGACCAAGCAATCTTTATGTGTTTTTAAGAAGGTGGTACTAAGCCGAAAAGCATCCTTAGCATTACTGTTCTTAAGACCAGAAATCAGGTCGGCTACATTGTAGTCAGTTCATCCGATGATGGTAAAAACGGGACTGTTTGTATTCAGAGGGCTGTGCGTGCAGTCAGGAGAGGAAAACCGTTCTGCAATCTGATTAACCGATTGGACAAAAAAATTATTAAAGTGGTTTGCAAAGCTGATTGGCTCTTTGACTAGGCTGTTATTTATAATAATTTCTAAATTATTATTATCTGATTTGAGGTGTTGGCCTGTTAATTTATTAATAGTTTGCCAGATCACTTTTCCATTTCCATTTGCATCTGTGATGATTTTCAAAAAGAAGTCAGCTTTGGACTTCCTCAGAGACTGGGTCACTTTGTTTCGCAAAGATGTAAATTTCAATCGATCAGTGGTCAAGCCAGTTTTTAGTGATTGCTTTAATGCTTCGTCTCACTTGCACATCAGGCTTCTGCAGTCCTCATTTACCCATCGTAATGAGTGTTTTCTTTTCTTCTGATGCCTCCCTCTAGAGGTAAAGTGGCCCATGACCTCTTTGACTGACCCATTGAACAAATGACAAGCAGAGGTGACATTATCACAAGACAGGACATCAGCCCAGTTAAAGTTACAAAGGGCTGCAGCTAAATTTTGCTGTTGGTTCCCAGGTATAAAGTTAAAAAGAGGTATCCACTTTGTGGGTTTAGAAAGTGGGCAAAGTCGTTGTTTTGTGAGCTTCCTCGAGAAGAGGATAGCATTGTGATCAAAAAGGCCAGTCAAGAGGTTGAAGTTTTTTGGGATTCTATCAGGATAATTTGTGAATACTAAGTCTATTTTTGTTCTAGAGTGGGTTGTTAGCCTGGTAGGCTGTTTAATTAACTGGGTAAAATTATGGTGATCCGTAATTAGTTTGAGAGCGTTCCTGTCTTTCTTTACATCACAGTTTACATTAAAATCCCCTAGCGATATTATTTCACTGTTTTAGCTGAAATGGCTCAATAGGAGTTTAAGCTGGTCATAAAAATTTGACTTAGCAGATGGTGGTCGATATAGACAGATTGTAGTGAAAGACATTTCAGGGGAGAGTGACACTTTGACGCCAACATGTTCAATCTGAACTTCACTTGGTGTCATCACCTGGGTACATTTCAGCGAGTTTTTAATATACTGTACAGTAGGACACCACCACCTCTGCCGTTTCTATCCTGTCTAAAAACCGTATAACCTGGTAATAGTACTGCAGCTTCTGGTGAGGAAAAGGAGAGCCATGTTTCAGTTCTGCCCATTATGTCAATATTAGAGTCATGTAATAAATATTCGATTTGTTCCCGTTTAGGGATCAGGCTTCTTATGTTTATGTGGCCACAAAGTAGCCCTTTAGGTTTGTGTTTATGATCCCAAACTAACCTTGCATGGTTCAGTCTGAAAATGTCAGAAGCCCGATATTTCTTCAGGATAGGGTTTCTGGTTGTCCTCTCGGCTGCTAGGCCAACCCAGGCCATCGGTGCAGACCCGCAGGAGGCTGCTGGTGGTGTCGGCGTCCTCTCCGTTGCTAGGCTAACGCTAGTCGTCGGTGCAGACCCGCAGGAGGCTGCTGGCTGTAGCGGAGGAAGCCCAGATCGTGGAAAGGGAAGCCATGTTTAAGAATTTGACCTTTATCTGCGTGTCAGTACCATCATTTATCTTTTGATGTTTGTGTGTGTTTCAAAAGCAAAAGGATTGTAGGCCTGATCCATAATCTATTACACAACAATAATACTTCTCAGGGATTCAGTTTTCTCAGCAAGCCACTCCTTAGATTGAACAGAACGGAAGCCATTCTGTGACAGTAAAACAAGAGGAAGATTCTCTTAATATTACGCCTGTAAGGGCAACATTCAAAATTTACCCTAGAATCTGTATATCTTGTGTTACAGTAGCAAAAATACACTGACAGTTAAAGGTTACTGTCATGTTAGAACGGAGAAACTTAGTACATCAGTAACTTTAATCATTCAAAATTTGCCTGCCTTCGGTCATAGGCTCTAGTTGTCTAGTTCTAGTTGTGGTCCAGTAGAGTGTGAAACCTCTATAAAATGGATATTTTATAGACCCTCTTAAATCTTCTGCATTAAAAATCTTGTTGATGTTTTTTTCAGTTTCATTTTTTAAAAGAGTTGGCCTTTGCAGAGATGAAGTTCATATTGTGCTGATAGAGGTTATTGTTATTCCAAAGGGATATTCATATTCATCCAGAAAGTGCTTGTTTTTTTTGTTGGCGTGATCTCTTTCAGGCAAACTTGAAACATTTTTTCTTTGTATTTTATGTCATCTTCACTGATTTTCACCAGTAATGCACATGCCATACTGGTGTTTCCACATCTTAACAAATCACTGAAGTGTTTCCTTTACAATAACTCTGAAAGTATTCAAATAGACACCTAGTTGCAGAGATTTGCACTTGTGATTATGGATATGCAATTTTTAGGCAGAGGCCTAAACAACATGCTGAGGGTTCAGGGGTTGATACCGTGGCAGGAATCTACAAGCGGCATGAGCTGTAATAATATAGAATGAGCTTCATGTGCTGAAGTTTCACAGCAACGAAAGGTCACCCCTTCTTACCTTCACAAAGTGTACACTATGAGTTGTTAATAAAACAGTTTAAACTTTTTTTTTAACCATGCCAGTCCATGACTTTTAAGGATTCTCCATTGAAAACTAATAAGGGATGAAGCTGATTTTCATTAGCTCTCCTCTGAAAGTCATCCCTTTGTATTCCATTCAGTTGAGCAGAAACTTGTATGTAATCATATTGAATATAGTCTAAAGTGTTAACGTTCAAATACTGTTAAAGTCACTGACATTCTTTTTTTAAATGTCATTATTTATTTATTTATATATTTTATTTATTATTACATACTGCAGGGTGTTCAGTTCGGATTCTCAAGGGCCACCATTCTGAATGTTTCTCCACTCAGCACCTGATTCAAATTAGATGAGCATTCACAACTTGTCCACTTTTGCATAAGCCTGTTTACTATCAGTTCATCACAGCCAGGTGTGCCGGAGTAGGGGAACATGTAAGATTTGCATATGTGGCCTTCATGGACTGGAAGACACTGAAAGTGCATGTCTTGTGAGATTTTTGGGGTATGTATTGCATCATGATTATAACGAGCAAGGGCTTTCTTTATTCATCTTTGTTTTGTTTCATGTGCCTTGTATGCTGGCACAATAAATACTCTTTGCACCAGAGTTGGAAACATCTGTTGCCAGGATACAGGCAACTGGGTTCAAGAAAGATGACAGGTAATGGGAGTCAGTCTGGGAATAAGAATAGGGCAAAGATGACACTGATTTAAGACAGCAGAAACATTTAAGAAAGAGGAAATGAGCATGCAGCCTCGGAAATAGCAAATATTATGCAAGTGCATATGCACCTGCTTTTCCATCTTAAACTTTTCATTAAGCTGTGAAACAAAGGATAACTGACGGGAGTTTGATTTTAATGTTTATTTCTTTGCCTTCGGTATTAGTGTGTGTCTGCTTAAAAACCCTTCTGCATAATCTTTTCCTCAGCATGTTTGACCTTCCTCTCAGCTCTGCTCTCCAATTTGCGTCCTATGCTAGGTGTGTCATATTACTACAGTATTTTTTAGTTGTATTTAATTGCCATTTATTATGAATGAGTTTAATCTAATCACTCCAACATCCACCAATATAAGTGTGGCAAGCCATTGAAGGTATCAAAAGTTAAGATTAAAAATACACACTGATTATGAACTGATGATTGAAGACACTGAGTGTTGAGATTGTTTCCCTTACCCCCAAAACCCACTGCACGCGGCAGCGGCGCGCAAGCGCTAAGGAGCTGTCGCGCGGCGCTATATTTCACAGTAAAAGACGATATACAGTGTTTTATTGTTGAAATCCACCGGATCCACTTTGTTTTTCATCGACTGACTTCCTGCCTGCATGATCCCATCTGCTCAAATTGACGAGGA
>JBBBVT010000007.1:3278774-3292925 GCA_037177035.1 Craterocephalus eyresii
CCTTAGCCTTTTCTCCCAGTTTTCCTTCCTTAAAAATGGCTCCATGGAGACCATTTCTGATTAAGTTTCTGCAAACAAGATGGATCAGTTGAAGGTCCATGTGTGTTTCTCAGGTCTTTCCTTCCTATTTCTGCATACCATGCTGGGATATGCAGGTTGTCCCTTATTATAATGACGTTATTGCAGCTATTTTATCCTTGCTCTGTTATGGGGAAGAAACTAAAGAAATGGAAACGTATGATGTTTCTCTGCGACAGGCTCCTGGCAACAAAGATCCTAAAGATCCAGTTAAAATTGGTTCTTATGTGTCGACAACACTGGTTCATCTCTTGAGTTCAGAGCCTTTAATTCTGCCTGAATGATTCATGGATCAGAGTTTAGTTCCTCTGAAAAATTCCAGTAAAAGAACTGGACTGAAAATGAGGGAAATCAGAAAAACTTGTAAAGACCTTGAGAAAGATGAGGAATTATTGATCAAGACCAGTTTATAAGATCACAGCAAAGTCAGAGAGGAAGACATGAGGGTTGGATCTGGTTCTGATTAATGTTTGACCATCATTATGATTAAGATTTTACAGCCCACAAATTAAGTTTCTGCAACTCTCTGCATATTCTATACATATTTAGGACAATAGCTGTTAATCTAAAGATCTTGGAATAACTTTCTGCTCTTTAGATTCCAACTCTGTCCACATGGTGGCAGCACTTCCTCCAAAAAGAGGAATAAATTCATCTTCCTGCAGTTTTACAAGGATTGAATCAACACGGACAGAGCGTTGATAGGCAAATGCAAAAAACCTTCATAGATCTTGAGAAATTGTTGGAAAAAGTCTGTGCTGCATCTAAATCTGCTCACATGGTCACATTCAGGACACAGAAGCTGTTAATCCTATAAACCCTAACACCTGTTGAAAGGAAGTAAAACTCATGTTGTCTCCACTCATGTTCACACTTTGCTGGTCTGTGTTTGGAAAACCTGGCTCATCTGACGTGAACACTGAGCCCCAGTGTGACCTGAAATCAGCAACATCTGTGGCCTGCAGGTGAAGTAAAGATGTGATTAAACTTTTATGATTTTCCTCAGAAGTGCCTCCAAGAACACGAGATTCCTTCATCACAAGATTTCAGCTGCATTTTCTCTGAAGGTGTAAAAATAACCTTTAATTCAGCAGAACTATGCTACATGTGACATTTAGCTCTGAGACTATCAGTGAAGGCTCATAAAGTCCACAGAGTTTCACTGATAAACATCCTGGAGTTTCCTGCATGGGTGAACAGATCTGGGCCAGATTTTCTTCCATAAACCAATTTCATCGTCATGTTCAAACAACAGATGGGACCGGGGAAAAAAACCTTCAAATGGAGTTGGGCTGGCCTTTATGTGGTAACCAGTGTACAATGTTATTCCATCAAGAGCCCACAAGAAGTTCATCAGAGCCATGAATTTCAGCTTCTCTCCCTCTGACGTGTGTGTATTTGAGGATTTTACTTTCAGATAAACTCAGCTACAAACTGATGAAATGTCACAATAAAGCAAGCCAAGCAAAAATTTGGAGACAAACCTGTAAATAGCTGGAAAGCTCCTTCAGAAGGAGAACAAAGGTCTTTTGATTTGGATTCATTCATTCCCGATGCAGAAAAACGAATTTTGATTTTGTGACTGAAAAAAAAATCATGTGAAGCCAGACAAATCCACCGACCTGATGGCATCCGCCATGTTGTTCCACAGTGGGCAAACTGGGATCAGTAGATGAAGAGACTTGGCATTGTAAGGGTTAACCACATCAGTGCTGCTGTACAGAGCTGTACATATGAAACAGTGGTGACTGAACAGCTGACAATGCCAGCCGCTACTACATCAGGGCTTTTGTGTGTAATGGTGTGACCGGATTTTTCCGTGGTGCTACTAGAAATTTTCAACCAGTGCGACAAACTATTCTGAGGAAAAATTCTCTGACAATTCTCAGTTGCTTGCAGCTGAGCAACACACACACAGAGACCCATCGTTGTCTAAACCAATCAAATGTATTAAAGTGCGCACAAACACCATGTCACAATACTTGTTAGAATTAGCCTTCCCTTTCCCTTAGAAAACTATTCCTGAACTGGATTCTGTTTAAGTTTAGGAAGTAGTGGAGCTGTGCATAGAGCCCATTGAGTTTTACCAGTGATGCCAATGATGGAGGCAATGAAGTCAAGGTGTCTTGTCCAAGGACACAATGACAGTTGACTTGTGTGGGAATTGAACTGCCAACCTGCGTATAATCGGATGACCTGCCACCCAAATCCTTTTTTTTTCAGTGACCATACAGAGACAGGGTATCACAGCCCATGGAACACAATCTTCCTTGCTTTGGCCAGGAATCTAACCTGGGCCAACTGCTTGGCCAGCAGCTATGACATCGCAGCCAGCAGTGAGAAGCTAGGTATATCCCACAGGTCACCAGTCTGTCGCAGGACAAACAACCACACACATTCACTCTCACAGACTTTAAACATCCTGGAATTTATGTACCAGAGTACCAGAGTACCATGTATTTATACATATATGGGGACAGCATGCAAACTCCAAAAAAGGCCAGACTCAAAAGCCCCGCAGTGTCAACCGACGCTGAATCAGGAGTTTTCCTACGAGGCAATGGCTCCAACCACCACACCACCATGCAGCCTGCTCCAATAGACCAATAGAAAAATTGCACTGCAGGAAGCTGCATCACTTCATAGCAGCATTTTCCATGGCACCGCTTCCCATTACTACATACCAACACACCGACAGTTGTTACTGTGAACCATGACGGACTCATCAAAGCAACGCCAGTTGAGATTAAAGTAGAATTTTCTGACCATTATTTCACGGTCCGATGTAAGAGAGAACACTTTTTGGAGTTAAACAACAAACAATTGGCTCACAGAACCCAAGGATCTCATGGCAAAGTCTTCATGGGTATCATCATTTCTTGGCCACTGTGGAACCATTGTTCACTTTATTTGACCTCATGAGACCCCCGCTGTCTGACGGCTCACGTGTTTTACCCAGAAACGATTAGTTGTGCTTTCCTCATTTATGTAGTGTTGTAGCCGAATGCTCGGTACAGTATTACACAGCGGATGATGAGGTGGGTGTGGCGTGTAGTTTCTGATGGGTGGAGCCTAAACCCGGACTCTGCAGCCATCAGAAAGTGAAGCAGCTGCTGCTGGATGGAAACTTCTTCTGACGCGGAAAACAACAACTGCTGCTCCTCCGTCTGCCAGAGAGACGAGAACACACTAAAAATACACGCAAATCCACATTCCACTCATGAACCAATCCCTAAGTGTGTGTGTGTGTGGTGATGATGTCCAGGCTTTGTGAGGGTGCAGTACTGTACAGACCGGCTGCAGCTCTTAATATAAACTTTGGCTGAGCTGCTCTATAAATAGCGGGCAGTCATTGTGGAGCAGATTACAGATCAGTGTGAGAAAATCCAAACACTCCAACCTGAAGGCCGTCCTCAGACTGCACCTCAGTGAGAGTCTGGACTCATGCACACTGACACCAACAGAGGCATGTGAAGCACACCCAGGTTTCCCTGTACTGATGCTGAGTGTTAGCAACCAGAACTGGATCCTAGAGTTTCTTGTTGCTCATCCTGTTCACTTAGTTTGATCAACTGATAAGAATCATGAGCTCCTGGTCCAGAGGGTGATGGCTGCAGGCAGGAACCATCTCCTTTACCTTTCTGTCTTGAAGCTCATGAAAAAGCCTCTGAATAAACAGACTGTTTTGTGTCGAGCATGTGGAGAATCACTCAACAGCTTGTGCAGCATTATTGTGGTCAACTAGCTCCAGCAGCTCCAGCAGCTCCAGCAGCTCCAGCAGCTCCAGCAGCTCCAGCGTTGTCCCCTGCACCAGAACTTCTGGATCACTGTCTGATGCTGCAAAGCTGACTGCACACTCCACAGCAGATTTATAGAAGAAATGCAGCATCTTGGTGGAGACTTTGAACGGGGTACTCCGGCCTCTGAATGATGTGTCTTCATTTGTTTACTCACCCTCATGCTGATTGAGACTTTGGAACACTTTCTTGATAAACAAATTGGCACATTGGAATAAACAAATGAAGGCACATCATTCTGAGGCTGGAGTATCCCTTTAACTATGTTTAAATGGAGACTTTTATCCCATTCGGTTTGAAATCATCCCAGTTGAAGATTTCAGGTTGGCCTTTTCCATGGGAACTAATCTCTTCCGATCTGGTGTGTACATGCTCTAACATTTACACAGAATGATCCTGTCTGAAAAATGTTTATGTCACATGATGTAAACAGGAGTGGTCTACAAAAAATCTGCACCTATACAGACTTTGATGAAGCATATGAAGCAAAATTCCTTGCTGCATGTCCTATTTGAAGTAAAAAAGTGAGAAAAATGGCGATACAGTTGCTTTACCAAAAATGTATTAAAGTATTTAATTATTTACAACGCTTTACATGTGTAATATTATTCAAAGTTTGCCTTTTAATATGCTTTAAATATCTGAGTCATTTTATTGACGTGTATTTATATTTATTTATGGTTATTCTATGCTAACAATTTAATCACTTTTTGTTTCCAACCAGTCATAAAGCAGCCAATTTAATTATTTCACATTATTTAATATCATTTTAAGAAGCAGAATAGACACACAACCATCGGTGACGTCATTGTGTAAAGGGCACAAGTTGATGGCTGTGCCATATCTTTCTACTTCTACCAGGTGTGCTCTTCCTAGAGGACCAGGAATGGGTGTGGGTATTGGGACAGGGCCCACGTTTAGTCAGGGCATGCACTGTAAGGGTGCGGCCTGACAACAGGCTGATTCAACCTTTACATGGTACCGTACACATGGATCATTTTCATTCCAAAAGAGCTTCCAAACCAATTGCCGTCGGTATATTTGGCTGAATGTAAACATAGCTGTTGAATGATCTTGGCTTCCTTCTCCTTTTGTCTTTACTTGAGGAATCTTCTGTACTTCCAGTCTGTTGTCCAGCTGAACTTGAGTGTACTTGTTTTACTCTTCCACTGGATGTAAACAGTGTTTTATCTCCTATTGAAGTCAATAATCATCTCACAAACCGACTGACCAATTCTCTGTTCTCAGCTTCGTCCCCATCACTCAAACACCCCACAGCTGCAGAGTAATCAGAGTATTTCTGCAGATGACAGGACTCAGAGCTGTATTGGAAGTCCGAGGCAAAGAGTATGAAGAGAAATGGTGAGATTACAGTTCCTTGTGATGCTCCAGTGCTGCTGACCACCATCTCAGACACACAACCTTTCAGTCTCACAAACTGGGGTCTGTTTGTTAGGTGGTCGTACATCCAGGTGGTAGTGAAGGAATCCACCTGAAATTTATCGAGCTCCCTTATAAGAGAGCATTTGAAGCTTGTTAACTTGAGAAATGAAAACTAAAGCATGATCTTCAAATTGCAGCCTGATTGGTCCAGATGAGAGCAGGTTTTCTGAAGCAGGTAGATGATGGTATCTTCAACCCTAAGCCCATCATGATGTGCAAACTGTAGTGATTAATTTGCTCACTGGAGGGTGAGTGGGAGGCTGGAGGCTCAGAGGGGACGATGCAGAACTTTGTTGTGAACTGAACCTGTTAAAGAAAACATTCATTTTCTGATGTCATGGATACTCATCATAACAGGTCTGTTTCGCTGCTGCCAAGTGTGAGCGGATGAGTGGACACACAGACTTTTGGATCATGCAGCAGTTAACCAGGAAGCAGGGAGGGATTTAAGATGTCGAAGCTGCGTGTCAGCTGGACTTTTGCTTCGCATACTCGTTGCATGAGCTCTATGTTGATAAAATTTGGCTCAGTATCAGACTGATCAAAGAGCCCAGTCTCACCTGATCAGTCTCAGTCCCTGGCTAGAAACTGTCCGATTGCAGTGACATGAGAACAAGCAATTCTTATGCAAACTAGTTACTGTTAACTCCTGAACAGAACCATCTGGAAAACTGAAAAGTGAAAGGACTTGTTGGAAAACACGTGGGATGAGTTTAAAACTCAGATATTCAGGTGCTTGAATATTCTTACATGTGGTGTTGTTTGCAGCATAAAGACGTTCTTTCAAGTAAATATTTCTTAATCATTTTTCCTGTGAAGATTATTTGGATAGATTTCCAGAGAAACAGGAGTGGTAAAACAAATCCGGTAGGAAAAGAAGGTGGTGTCGCATGGTGATGATCTGCAGATACAGTCTGGTTTCCAGTGATGATGTGATGTTCTGATGGTATCTCATGAAACAGAGCAGGTGTTTGGGTTGGCAGAACAGCCTGCAGAGGGACAACACAGCAGAAGATAAGGATGCTGGGGAACATGAGGAGGAACAGGAAGAACACTGGAAGCTGGCTTTCCTTTTTCTGTGTGTTAGTTTAGTTTGGCTCTTGGTTTCATTTGCATGTGGAACGAAAGATTGAAGTTATTAAAATGTTTTTTTGCTATATATTTTTTTCATTTTGCTTAAAGTAACAGAAGTTTGGACACAAGTTTGCATTAAATAAAACAGGAAAGTGTGTCTTTTGATTGACTGTTTATATGAAATGCAAACTAAAATACTTGAAAAATAAATACAAAATGTTGAGTTCTGCCTCTGTTTTTGTGTGAATTCATTGCTTTTGGGGGAAGGACAAAATCAAATACTTTTATTGGACACAACACACCCCAGATGAGTTATCAGTATGGTTAAATTGGTTCACAGGAAATATGAAAACCTTTAAATATCATGGTAGTTATCAACCAAACTTTTCTTCTTCTAAATACTCCGGGCATGATGTAATGGCTGTATATAACTGGGCATGTGCAGAACATGCATGCTAGATTTGATATCATGGGAACTACTAGAGCTACTCACGCTTTTACAGTCACATTTTAGTCTGTGATTTCATAAAACAGATAAAACTAACAAAGCCTCATAAAATACAGAATACAGTCACTAATTTTCTGCTGCATGTGTTGTTTAGATACATTTTTGTGAATAAGACTCAGGGTTGCCGCCTCACTTCAGTTTCAAAATGACACAGAGGGATCATGTTGTGTTGCAAGTTGCAACTTCTATGTTGTAATTTCCACAGATGTTTCTGGTCTGCTGCAGTTTTTGAAAAGTGTGATTTAATTTCAGTGTTTTAAAGAGCTGGAATTAGACTACATTTTTAAAATTAAAAATACCAAAGAGGAACTTTTTCCTTTTACAGAGCATTTAGACTTTGGTTCATTTACTTTTTATTAAAAAGGTTGTGGTACTTTTTAACTCCAGTAAATTGGTTTAACTAAAGAATCTTGTCTTTTCTGTTTGGATCAAATTGACAAAGTAATGCCTTCTAAACTTAATAAAACTGTGTTTACATATCATTCGCACACACACTCACACACACACACACACTCACAGATTCCTGGTTGTGACATCAGCTGATAGAAATGTGATGATGTCAGAGTTTTCAGGGAACAGACCGACGCCCAACCTTAAGTTCATCCATGGGTCGTAACAGCACCGTGATAACGATGCTGCAGATTCTGCTGTGCAGTATAAATCAAAACGGTATGTTCACCGTTAAATTCATCAGGTTATCGCTGGTCATACAGCAGATTTGGAAAAAAGTCTCTCAGCCTACAAACATCCTGTGAGCTGTTATGAGTGCATTTATGTTATCAGTGTTTCCTGTGATTGAGCTCGTTGTTCTGAGAGGAGACTGAACCTTTTAATGAAAAGCTCATCACAATTGGTACGAAAAATCTAAAGGAAATGAAACCCAACAGAAATCATCCCAGATACCTGCCATATTTTCAAGCAAAAATGTTAAAATATGAGCTGCTTGTGGACTTTTCTTAAATTTGGATTTATCTAACATAATTTAGTTGTATTTTTTAAGCCAGCTAAACTAACTATGAGGTCAAAATGGTTTTATCTGCTTTAATGTGAACTGAACATTACATTAACATGACACAATACTATGTGTGCGACCCTCTTTAAACATGAAGCGGAAACTGCTGAAGATCCTTCTGACTTTCCAAGTCAGAAATCTGATCTCATTGAGGCTGTTCTTGTTGAAACTTCCAACCCAGAAGTCAGAAATTCTGAGTTCAAATGATTCGATTGCTAATTTCAGTGCTGCAAACCTAAATCGGTGTTATCTCTATTGCTACTATGTTGCTAACTTTGCTTACTGTGTTGCTAATTGTTCACGGAATTTGTTGTTCATCATTTCTTTTTCTTCTTTGCTGCCATGTCATAGACAAAAATGAAAAACAAAAGCATGCATGTAATTATCACTGCAAGGTGAAACTGCACTATAACTTTGCAAGTTTCCACTAACTGACCAGTCAGAAATAAGATTTAGAGATATAAGGCCTAAAGATAAAGCTGGCTTCAGAAGATAAAATTAAAAGATGCAGAAAGGGACAGTTTGATATCAATGAGACTCTTCTTTATTATCCAAAGCTGCTTAGAATTAAAATGTAAACTATGGGACTGAAGAAAATTGAATACCGTTTACTGTCTTTAGAATATTTATACACAAAGATGCATTTGGACCTCTGCATGAATAAGTATACTACTTTCAGACAGAAACAGTTATATCTATGATCAAATCACATGAGGCAGCATGGATGTTCCCTGTATCCCCCTGTATCAGGACAAATCAGGAATTCCCTCCGGTTAAATGGATTGTTCATGAACACTGTTTCACCTACAAATGCTTGAGGATCCGTTTAAAGTTCACAGAGATAAACTAAGGAACCATGAGTGCTGTGTTGGGACAGTTTTGCAACTTCACAGACACACAGCTCCTCTGTATTACCATAACCGTTTTCGCAGACAAAAGGACCGCTACTGCGCATGTCACATTTTTGACAAGCCGCCACCTTCATGTGCTGTGGGGAAAAAATACTACAAAGTGGGTAAAATCATACAAGTGCGGCTTTTTTTCAATCATTGGAGGTTTTTACACGACATGAACATAGATCAGGATTCTCGGCAGTATATGCTCTTAGTATTTGATCACAAAGGAAATTATTGAAATGTGTATAGGGAACAATATGGAGAAAAGAAATCTGAGGATATACAATTTTAATTTATTGTGTTGCACAAAGCAAAATTATTCAAAATAAAAATATTTCCAAAAAATATAAATTAAAACAAACCTCAGAATCTTGCTTTATTTCAGATGTCTGAACAGTAAAATGGTTTGGAAGAAATGCAATTGAATACAGATTGACTAGTTTTAATATGAATTTCACATAGTTTTTAATGTATGTTTTAAATGCCTGAAAGAAAGAAGAATAGCCCATGCATCTTTGAATATACCACTTGAATTAAAAAACAGCTGAATATCTTACATCTAAGACTTGTTAAATGAAAACTAAAGTTTAAAAGTTTTTTTTAATTTAATGCTATTTAAAAAAACGTTTTTAAATCTGTACATTTAGACCAGATTCTTGTATGTTTCAATATTTTTGTAATTTTCTCTCTCTCTCTCTCTCTCTCTTCCTTTATATTCATCTTTACACCTTTACATATTATTTTATTTTGTACGCTATTTTTCCATGCCTCATTTCATTTATTTATTATTTATTAAGCTATACATTGTAATGAATCTGGTGCTGTTCCATTGATGCAGATATTCTTGTTGATGAATAAATTATTCTGTGTGATTCCAGCCAATTTTATGTATTGTTGTAGGGGAGACCTGGGATGGTTGTTTTTGCTTCAACACTCATTGATTTTTTGAGCTAGAGTTCTCAAATATTTAAGTGAAATACCCACACCTGTCTACTAAAAAAGGCACCTTTACAAAATGCTGCAAGATGATCACAGACCTGGTGTGTCAAACACGTCAAACACACAGCAGTCCTTTGTTACAACCTACCCCACTACCAGGGAGCGTTGTAACACGTAGCCTACTGGGGAGAATTGTAACAACTGGACAAAAGAAGCAAAAACATGAGCCACAGCCCCACCATATAATATGCTTCATTTATTTATTGAATTAATGGATTAATGGATTGTTTTCAGTCTTGACCTTTGCCATTTGATATTGAAAAGGAAGTAAGGCAAGGCAAGTTTATTTATATAGCGCTTTTCAGGTCCAAGACAATTCAAAGTGGCAAAGTAGGCAAAGTTTGAAATGATCATCTGACTCTCATTCCTAATTGGTGGAAATGGTGGCGTTACAACTCTGCCCATGGTACAACCATCCCCGATCTCCCCTATTTCTACCCTTATATTTTTGGATTTTGTGTTAGACCTTCTCCACTTTTTACTTTTTCTCTACTGTTTTAAAGCTCTGCTAGATGTTTGTGAATATTTTTTGTTGGAGCCTTTGTGTCTTTTGATTCGTTTTCTTCTCATCATGCAAACTTTTAATCTTAGTATGTTTGTTTGATTTAAGTTATCCATCAACGTCTCTGAAATTTGTTTTTAGATATTTTTGGTCAGATAACCAGTGTTTTAACCATAGACTGTAAGATCGGGATTGAATCACACAGTGCTAACACGCTTTCATGAGGGTACATAACTGTCAATAAAATTGATGCAAAGAGTCACTGAAAGTCCCTGAAGGCATCAGAAACACGCCCCGCCCACTTGGCCGGTAGCCGCCGAGCTGCGTTCAGGATTTTTTTTCCTACAGATTTTGAAAGTTGTCAACAGAGGGAAGAAGCAGAAGACCGAGAGCACCGGCGTTACACCGACAGCACAACTTGGAGGTGGAGGGATGGGCTGCACCCACAGTAAGGTGAGAAACCCCGGACATAGACCCGGGAGGGTCGGTGGAAGTTTGGTTGTTTGAGCCGGTGGAGGCCGATTAGCAGGCGGTCGGCGAGGCTGCCGCTGCACGGGGGGGAGACGTGCCGGGAATGAACTCCCAACCCGGCCTCTTATCACAGCTTATTTCTGGATCAGAACCAGGGCGCCAGATGGAGGTTCGGCTGCGGGTTTGAGGTGAAAGAAAAGCGGCAGAAACAGGGATGAACATCTGGTTTTAATCATGACTCAATCTGAAAGTTTTCACACGGTACCTCTTAAAAAGTTGCTTCACTTCTAACCCATCAATATAACATTTTTTATGATGGTTTAAACCCTCTTTCTCCCGGAAACCACCAGAAGTTTGGAGAAACTGTTTTAGTGAGTCTTTCTCTCAGTTTTTACGGTGAACACGGGGCAGATGGCAGACACATTTGCGCCTGTTTTGGTCCGCTTCTGGCGCAGAGATGGTGTTGGCATGTGGATCCAGAAGAGGCTGAAAGGTCAGAGCCAGACTGGATCAGGTTCGCACCCGGTTTGCTTGGTCTGACGTTTGGCAGTCAAACAGACATTCATAGCTAGATGTGACCAACTCTTTCTGTGTCCTTCGCACTGATTTTTAAAAAGGAGCTTTTTGGTGTCCAAGGCTCTGAAGCTCTGCTGGACTCCATTGTTGTAGTTTTTCAGGCTTTGACCTTTCTGACCTCCTGTCAGTGAGCTGTCTGTCCTGCTGGATACATGGCTGAAGTTCTTCCTCTGCCAGTGAAAACGGGAACTTTGACAGCTGTTGTCTTCCTCTGGTTATTGATAGAAAATGACGAAGCTGCCGAGGCTCCATGTGGTGTCCAAAACAAGGTCCAGACCTCTTGTTGTTGCAGGGTTGGACTTTGATTGGTTTTATCTGAATCCTTTCTGATCTTTTATTAAGCTGCTTCCATTGTTTGGAAGTAACTAGAGGAAACTGCTGCAGATCTGAGTGTTTCAGGCAGAAACCAGAAAATGTTTTTGTTTCATTTTTTTTGCCTGTTTAACGGGGTTCTTCTAAGCGGGGTTAAAAGTCAATGGGGGCAGTTGAGGAGGTGTTTTGCAGGAAAGAAACTGATATAAACACATCGTCTGTAAAAGTCTGTTTGTGAAGCTACAAATATTGGTCCAATAAATCACAACTCCCTGATCTCCACAACAGATGTTTCCACGTATCTGTTGACGTTTTATGGTGAGGAAAAGTTCAGGAATGGCTCAGTTATCAATACAGCAGAAAAGACCACATGAGGTTTCGGTTATTACAGTTCAAGGCATGAACCTGGTGGAGGTTACTTCTAGGAAATAATAAAAGTAAAGTATTTAATTAAATGAGGTAGAAAAAAGTGTCATGTGAACCAATTAAAACAGCTGTTAACACATCTCGGCATAATTTGAATCCCCGCCCCGTTTTTTTTGGTCTCACCCTTAAAGACCTAGTCTGCTCTGATTGGTCTGTTTTATATGCAGGTTTAGGAACCATTGGGGCGAGCTGCAGGAACGTTGCCGGTGCCAACCAGCCACCATGGTTCAGTGACCTCTAAAATCAGAGTGACTGATTGGTATTGGTTGTTGGGACACTGAGACAACAGCTGGAACTGTTTTTCTTTCACAATAGATTTTTCACAAACTCAGTGATCCAGATATCAGAGGTCCTGAGTGGCTCATGTGGGATATTGATCTCCAGACATTGATCTTCTCTTTAAGATTTAAAGTTGAACTCTGCTGTATTGAGCTGCCAGAGTTTAAAAGATTTTTGTTTGAGACGTAAAGATCTGGCTCAGGTGTTGACTTAAGGAACTCCTGGTTGCTTCATCCGGTCTGAAGTAATCTGCTGGAGGTCTGCAGCCACGCCCTGATGGTTTCAGACGGTCTGCAGATTCTTCTGGATGAAGAAACTTTCCAAACATTTATTCACATACTTCATTCAGAACCAGGAGGATTGTTTGTGAAAGCATTAAGAATTAATCAGAAAGTGTAACCATCCCCTTTTTCTGTAAATGAACCGTTTTAACTCTGAGAACTCTGCCAGCGCTTTGCTTCTTCTATCAGCAGTTCCTCAGGGACGGTGGCGTGTAACTCTTTGGGTTACGTTGCAATGGAAGCGTAGCTTACCCTTAAGGTCAGGGGTGCCTAGGTCCAGTCCTTGAGAGCTACTGTCCAACTTTTAGATGAATCCTTTCTGCAACAGGCCTGAATCATCGTTATCAGGCCTCTGCAGAGCTGAATGACAGGAGGGAGTTCAGCCATATGGGTCATGTGTGCTGGAGGAGGGATGCATCTAAAACTTGCAGGATAGTGGCTCTTGAGGACTGGACCTGGGCACCCCTGTTTTAGATGACCTACAGAAGTTTCCAGATGCTTATGTCTTGTCTAGGGAGTTTACAATCCAGCCAGAAATTTAAGTTTATTAAGAGACTATGTGGTAAATCCTCTAACACCATTATTACATTTTCATGACAAAAAAAGATCACTATGACTACTACATTGCTAAGAAACCTCTATTTTGACCCAGGAATTATGATGAAGCCGCTTCCTGTCAAACTTTCCACCAATCAGAGAGCTCACATTGATGGTAACGTTAAATCAGGAGCAGCCGAAGGTCAACAAGTGAGCAGAAAGTTCTTCGTCTGTCTGAAAAGAACAAAAACGATGGTCCTCCATGGCTGGAATAAAGCCAAGAAGATGTTTTTTGTGCCAAAAAGACGTGGCTTTGTGAGGATAGTAGTTAAATAATTGCATGAACTACTTTAAATGAGGAAAAGTGTAAATATGCAAGTAATTTTAGTCTGTTTGATTCAGTGCCAGTGTTTTCTTTTTTATCCTGGAAGTAGAGACTTGAGAGAATGATGTGCAGAGAAAAGACTTGGGCTTTGTCTCATTTCAAGTCTGCACACTATAAAGTGTGCTGGAGCCTCCGTAGGCTGCACACTGGTGAAATGAGACAGCCTACCTAGTGCACGAGAATTTCCCATGATGCTCCAGTCCCTTGTTGCCTAGCAATCACAGATATGAAAGCGGCCTCTTTCTTCTCTCTTATCCTTCAGATAACTGCTTAAAAAAACCAAACGGAGGCAGAAATATCCGCTCAAGTTTCGTTTGAAAATTTACTGAATTGGCTGGCTTTAAAAAAAAAGCCTGCAGACAATTAACCACTTAAAAATCCACAAATATTACAGAATATTAGATGATTTTAATGCCACAGTTTTCCAAACTTTAAGTCATTTTTTATTTTCTGTCACATCTCTGCTGCACAAGTGCTACTTGCAGTTTAACTCCGCCCTTGGAACACTTTCTTGATATTCATCATGTAGCCGGAGATATCGGGAGGTTTACATCTTATTTTCCTGCGGCTACAAC
>JBBBVT010000007.1:3300558-3316080 GCA_037177035.1 Craterocephalus eyresii
CTGTATGAAATTTCACTGTATCAAATTCAGAGGCTTATAAATTTCAAAATCCGATGGAACAGATTAACTTCCATACTGATGTAGTCACGATGTCCGGAGCCCATCTGCTTCAAGCTTGGATGTGTTGTCCATCAGAGATGATATTCTGCATACCTTGGTTGGAACCAGTGCTTACTGGGCTTTTTATCATTTCTGACCAGTCTGCCCATTCTCCTCTGACCTCTGACATCAACATGATATTCTGCTGACTGGATATTTGACCATTATCTGTAAAAGCCTGGTTATCTTGTCTGTTTCTGTAAACTGCTTTTGTAATCTCTTATTGTATGAGTCACATCGGCCCACATTCTCATGCTTCCTGCGTTGCTAGGTGATACTTTTGTAGGTGATTAACTAATCAGTCCTGTTTTGGTGTTTTACACATTGTATTAGTCCGGTATTCCAAATTAAAAAACACATATCACACACTGCTAATGTGGTGGAGACTGTTTGGGAAGACGACACAAGGTCCGCTTCAGTCTCCTGGATGGATGGACAGATGGATGGATGGATTGGAGCTTTGGAGCTGCATGTTGTAAAAATAATGCCTCCTCTTCCAAACAGCTGATCTCCCACGTGATTGGTGACTTTGGTTTGTTAGAAGAGACAGACGTTGAAGCGAACGAAGCCTGACCAGGATCTGTGAACCGGCTGGAAGGCCCTCAGTTTTCTGAGCAGCAGCAGAAACAGCCGTCTGTTGTCCAGCCACGGCTGTTTGTTGCATAACGCCTGAAGAAAAGAGGGAAAGTTCCAGCTCCGGTCATGTGGAGACTAATGAGACACTTTCATAACAACCTGCTGCTCCAGTTTACAACCAGCGACCAGAGCCAGGTCCAGCTGCTCCTCATCCACACCCCACGTTTGCTTTCCTACTGTGAAACGGTGTTAAATGATTATTGTTTCCGGTCGATAACAAACTAGAAATGATCTCCTCCATGTGTTTGATAACTGATCAGCTGAGCTGCTCAAACACAACCAGCAACGCAATTCAGATCAGGACCACCCCTATTAAACAGGAATCAGTATTTTCTGTATTGATTTCCATTTTAAAGAAGACTTTTGACCCACTGATGACTAAAAAGCTCCAGATAATCTTATCAGGACAAGATTCGTGTAGAGTGTCTGTGCTACACGTGTCTGAGGCTTTCATGGCTGTTCCCATCAGAAAAATCTGGTTTGTCCTGAACTGTCAACATCCTGCTTCCGTGCTGTCTGACCACAAGGCTCACTAGTTGGATTTTATTTTATTTGATCTTATTTACAATTATTTAGTTTATTTAAAACAATTCAATTCAAATTAAGTCTTTCATTTTCTGTTAATAAATTCAGCCATTTTTATTCTATTCATTTTATTTTATTATATTTAAATTTAAAATTTTCATATCAAATCAGTCATCTTGAATTGAGTTTTACTTTTTTGAAGTTGCATCATTTAAAATTTTTCAGAAATTCTTGTTTTTTGAAATTCTTAGATTTGTGAGTTCAGTTTCAGTTTATGTAGATTTATCATCCTGGATATTGAAGAAAAACAAAAACACCATCATATAGATGTCTGAAAAGGAAAAGGCAGAAGTCTAAGCTTATATCGCCCATCCTTATTACACAATATTTTAGGAAAGTTAGAAAACTTGCCGATGCTGAAGCATCTCTTGGTCTGTCATGATCTGCAGGGTTTAGTCCAGATTTTTGTCTGGTTTATGTGGGATTTCGGTTTCCGGTGTCTGTTCTTGTTGGCTCTTTTGTTTGGGTTCAGTGTTCTGTTGTTTTGCTCCTTGATTAGTGAGATCTCCATCCTCTGGTTGCTTTTGCTCCCTGCCAGATCCTCCTCATTCCTGGCTTTCCTTCGTGCTCCTCGCCTTCGTCAGTCCGTTTCTCATTGTTGTCATGCAGCCAGTAATTCTGCTGTTGTAAAAGCTTTTTTTTCTCTTTGAATAAATCATTGTGTCCTACATCCTCCTCCTCTACTCTTCAACACCTGCGGCCACAACTTGAACTCGGCAGCGTTTTGCCGTAAACGGTTGTTTGGCCCATGTTGGACCCTTTAACCTAAAACCATCATCATTCAATTTATTTTAAATCATTTTATTAGTTTTTTTATTTTCACTATGTGAACGGGAGGGATTGTGTTGAACCGGCTGTGACATCGTCTCATATCGACAAACTGAGGTTAATGTGGGGGAATTACATGTTCTACTTTTTCTTTTTAATGAAAGGAGGAAGTTAAATCTTTTTCTAAAGTGACACCATGAAATGAACATTGAAACGTGCTGCTCTTCATATCTGTGGAGGAGTGAACACCCACATGGCCGCTCCGTGGGTTCCTGGGAAACATTCAGACTGACTCACATCCAGCCGACTACATGTTCACTATTTTTTTTGTTTGTTTTTTATTTGTGGCTTTGTTTTTCTGCAGTGAGCTGTTGAAGCTGAAGTGTTTCCGTGTTTGTAGTTTTACTGGATAAAAAAACTTGCTCTTCTTCTCGTTTACAGAAGAAAAGTAAAGGAAAGAAAGGAGAGAAGAGTCAGCAAGGAAATAGCCGAGGAGATGAAGGAGGTGAGTGTTTATTCTGTGGTTGTTTCAGACAGTCGTTTCCTCCTCTCTGCTTCACCGCTCACCTTCTCTCACTTCCTGTTTCCTCCTCGCGTTTTGTGTCATCGTGAGAATTTATCTGATGTCGACATGTTTCTGTTCAGTTTGCTTTATCTCGCCGCTGTGTCCTTGTTTCTGTCTTATTTTATTTAGTAAATATCATAATTTGTTCATTTCATCCATTAATCCTGGTTTATTTAATTGTTTTTTTGTCTGTCTTTTCCCCTGCATTTTATCATTTGGCTTTCTTCTGTTTCGTATTTCATGCAGTTTTAAAAACCTATTTGAAAATATCAAATATAAAAACTGCTACGTAAAGGAAAGAATTTGAGTAAAAGCACGGTGCTCATATGTGCTGAGGCAGCTTCACAGCAGGAGGAGCGCTGCTACAAGGCCCATCTATGCTCCTTATGGGCCTAAATAACGTCCGTTTCACACATTGTCGTATGTCGCTGTCCTCGTACCTCCATACATCTTTTATGTTGCCATGGTGGTTTTGCCAGTTCCTCCACTACTGGGCAGAGCTGAGTTCAGAGATCATTTCTAAGTTTTAATGCTCAGATTCCAATACCCCCCCCCCCGCACTAACGCTGTTTTTTTTCCAAACAATTGAAAAAATGCATTAAAAAGCCGATAAACACTTTAACAGACTTAAATTGGCGCATTTCTACAGTAAAAGAGGTTAAAAACTTACTCTTCAGCACGTTGCAGCTGCCTGTCATCTTATCTGCAATTAATTATGGGAGAAAAGAGGCTTCAAAGGATACACCAGCAGTAGCCTTCGCTTCAAGTTAAACAACGTGCAGTGGATTCTCAGGCTCCTTCGAAGGCTATTGAATCGGGACAGTGCTTGGCACCACACTGATGATGAAGAATCTGCAGACCCTTAAATGGGACACAGAGAACATGTCCAGCAGCACAGCTGCTCTGTTGCAGGTTTGGTGGTGCAGCAGTGAAAAGGTTCCCCCCTCACGCAGGTTCCTCCTGCACATCGTTCCATAAATTGTTTAGGCTTTTAAAACTCAAAACTTCATAACATAAGAACAACAAATAGCAGTTTTTAACTGAACCAGTCTACTGAGTTTGTTATGTTGCATCATAAGTTCGAATTAAAATTCAGCTGATTGATCAACATGATGAAAACCTGACAAACGGAGGACGAGGCTCGGATTGTGCAGACTGAAGGAACATCTGCTGACAGACTGACTCACAGCCGACTGGCGGTCCATTAACTCCTCGACGCTCCCTCATTTCCTCACTTCCTGCTGTTTATGAGCAGTTTAACAAGCAGCACAGAAACCTCATCTCAGACGTCCGTCTGTGAATCAGTGCAAAAACACTCTTTGGTTCCTTCTTTTTGATCAGATTTGACTTGAAGCTGAGGTTTTAAATTGGCATTAGTTGGATGTTTCTGTTTAACCCCATGCTTCTAAAGAACGCTCCACTTTGCTACACCATCTTTTTTTTAAATCCCCCGTTTTCTTAGAATCACCTGCAGGACTTTCTGATTGATGCCAAACAGGAAAGCTGAAGCTGTTTGTTCGTCTGAAGACAAGTTTCAGCCTGTTTCCTCTGAAATTTGTTCGGGGATTATTATAAAATGCAAACATAAAAAGAAAATCTGAGAGCCTTAAAGTCTCAATGGTTTTCTATCTTTGACCGTTTTTCTTTTGTTTTCTAATGAAGAAAGTTTTTGGTTTCATATTCATTGTTTTCGAGTTTGGACGTCTGTGTGGAAGTTTGTGTTGAGATCATCAGATTGATGCAAACTAAAGACGTCATTGGGAATGAATGAAGTGTGTGTGTGTGTGTGTGTAAAGTCATGTGCCCACATGTTGATGATGTAATTGACTGGATAAAATTACAGTTTGAAAGCCTTCCTGTGTGTGCGTGTGTGTGTGTGTGACTTAGCTCTGAGTGTGTGAGGACCAGACTCGGGACAGGTTGAAGGTTTTGTTATTTTTCTTTATTAAACGATGTCAGGACGGAGCAGATTCAGGACTCAGTTTACTGTGACATGATGTAATTTATACATCTGAACATCACTCCATCACAGTACTGAGTCCACCCTCTTTGGCTTTAAAAATCCACTTGATTGCTAAGTGTCATGCTTTTTAAAAAAAAATTGGTAGTCTGTAATTCTGTGGGATTAATTGTGACAGAGAAGTTGCACTTTAGTGATATATGGAAGCTTTCCAAGCACTTGTTTTCACACTGCAAATGTTTTAAACTCTTGATTTATGCACGCAAAGTTTCAGGAAGTAATTCTGACATCAGGGTGTGGTTCTGCAGCAGAAACGGACACAGAAAAGATCTTTTACGTGGACACTGTGGTTTAAATCTGTGAGATAGTTAATACTGTCAATATGAACCGAGTTTCCATTAGTACACCACATGTCAACTAACACCTGCTGTGCAGCAAACAGTTGATTCAGTAAACACTCCTACAGACGCATCCAGCAGACACGCAGCAATCCTCAGCTGATCCACGGAGCTGGAAACAATGCTAGAGTCCTGCAAGATGTTTACTTCTGTTTATAACATGTTGGTTTCTAAATGGAGGTGAGGCGGTCAGAAATGGTCCATGAGAGAGCATGTGTGTGTGTGTTTGTCATGCACTCACCCGAATGTGACAAGCTGCCTGATTCCATAACTGCAGATACAAAGCAGACGTATCCAGTTTTAAAAAAGTAGCCTAAATAAACTGGATTAATTAAAATGAAAGAATTCTAAAATAATGACACCAATATGTGACCGACTGCAAGTTAATTCAGGACACACATGCAACTAAATATTTTCAATAAGTCATAACCCTAGTTTATATTATATACCTAAACCAGTTATAAACATACTATCCAGTCGTCCGTCCATCCAGCAGATAACCTGGAGACTCTGTCACAGGGCTAAAATGGACACAAACTACTACAGGTAAAATATGTTGAACTAAAATTAGTTGTGGCTTTGAAGAACAGCCCACCTCCACCTGCAGGGGGCGGTGTTTCAGCCTGCAGAAGATGTTGTTTAAGTCTGCAGAATTTTTATTTTGTTTATTTTTCATTTGTTAATTTTTTTGTAAATTCGTGTGTGACAGGTAAACCTACATCGGGTGAGTCGGACATCTGTGTGGAGAAACAGCTGGAGCGCTTTGAGTGGCAGCTGAAGATCTTAAAGGAAGTGCTTTCAGCCAATGGGGATGTGGAGAGAGCGGAGCTGATGAGGGATCATACTAATGAGGAAGTGTGTGCCCTCGTCCTGGGCATCCTGGATAAGGTGAGAACATCTGTGGTGGGTAGAAGTTTCCTCATGGTGTCCTCCTGTATGAGACTAAAAGTTTTAGGCTCATCATTCCTCCCCAGTTTTGCATTTTTGTCTCGTTGGGACATTTAAAGCGCAGACGTGTTTTGTTTTTTCAGGTTTAGCACTGTTGTTCATCACTGAAATGTTGTCCGCTAAATAAATGAGTCACATGACCTGCTGAAGTTGAAGTAGCATCACCATCTACCACTGATGCTAATGAAACTGATCTTCAGACTTTCTGAAAATCCAGTTAGATAATCAGTAGCACAGATAAAAGCTCAGTGTCCAGCAAACCTCTGCCTGTTTTTCTCTGACCTGCAGGTGAAAAGTGAGACATCGGCTGAGCTGAACGTCCAGTATGAACAGAAGAGTAAATCTGCTGCTGAAGAACATGAACGACTGCTTAAAGGTCATTTGTGCTCATTTTTACATCCGCCTGCATGTTTTTGTCATCATGTTATTTTCATTTATGTACATTTTGTCTTTGTTTTTCTGTTGATTTCTGTCTCTGACCAGTGTTTTTTTTTTTTCATGAAACCAAAAGTAAAATAATTATATTATATAAATACTAGGGCTGTAAGATATATTGTTATTGTATCTAAATCGAGATATAAACATTCAAGATATTGATATAGAAAAAACAACAATAAAAGATATAGATTTCCCTCGCGCTAGTCCTGAATGTACAGCTCTGTAAGTTCGGACTTTTCTGAAAAGTACTTGGTTTTCACCAAACCCATAATTAGGTTGTTGTATTGATTTTGAGATATCTGGCATGAATATGAAGAAAATAAAATAAAATAAAATTTTGTCCATATCGTTCAACCCTAATAAATATATTGCAGCAGTACAGACTAGAGCTGCACCGATCCAGTTTTCTCTGATCCAATCCGACACAGAGACCTGGGCTGGGCGTTTCGGCCGATACCGATCCGATGCTATTGTTGATTGAATGAACCTGATATCTTGCCATGTCAGTAAAGGCATCAGGCTTAAATTAATCATTTAGCCTAGTTTAAAAAAAAGCTAACAAATGAACACATACATAAACATATTGATATTATTTATTAACAAATAACTTTTCTTTAGCAGCATAAAGAAATAACGCGTAATTCTGATATCCAATCCAGCTAATTAGGCAATATTGGAGCCAATGTCCGACCAGGACATCGGATGGGTGCATCTGTAGCAGAGACCCTACAGCTCCATGTGGAAGCCCCACGTCCACATTGACTTCCTGTTTCTCTACAGTTCATTATCCCAGCGTGGATGCAGCATCAGTAACAGACAATACTCTGTGAAATAACGTCAAACACCACTGATATTTGATAAATTGTTTAGTGATGAAAAACCTAAGTAGTTTCTTTTGAAAGTCCCTCTGATCTTGAATTGGTTCAGTTTTACATGTTCAGTTGCGCTCGAGTGGTACATGAATATAAAATGTGCAGCAGATGATCATGTGTTCTGTTTGCTGGCTGCAGAGCTGGAGACCAGACACGAACAGGAGAAGAGTCAGCTGACAGAAAAGTTTCAGGCAGCGGAAAACATCCTCAAGGTAAACAAACATGTTGCCATGACAACACAAAGAAGCTGCATTGTTTCTGGGTTCATGCCAGTTAATGAAGATGACTTTGATTCAGATTGTGATAAAATCTGTATTAAAAACAAAAACTTCTTTCAGTTGAAAGTTTCTGTGTGAAAGTCTGATTGATTCTCTGTGATGCAGCAGCTTGTAGAAGCTCATCTGCAGCAATATGTTGACGTGGAAGAGTTTTTTCTGATTGAGATCGTCAGTTTCTCACGTGGTTGTGGAGGAATTTTGCTCCACTCTTCTTTGCACCGTTGCTTGAGCTCATTAAGGTTTCTGCAGCTCTCTGAAGGTCCCGGCTCAGCTTGTCGGGTTGAGGACTGGTCTGTGACTGGATCAGGTCTATTCCTGGACTCTTTTCTTTCTCATTCATTCTGTTGTAGATCTGCTGCTGGGTTTGGGATCATTACCCTGCTGTATGAGACCGTTTCATCCAAGCTTTATCTGTCTGAAAGATGTTCTCACATCTCACTCTATAATGCTTTGGTGTCCAGATCAGTTCATGATCCACTGACTGAGTTCAAGGTGTCCAGGTTCACATCATCCTCTCTGATCCAGCATGCTGACAGCTGCTATCAGCTGCCTGTGCCGATGTGCTGTGTTTGGGTTTCTGACCAAACGTCTGGTCTAATCTGTCTAAAAGACGCTTTTAGTTTGTTCAGATGCAGCGACTGCAAACCTAACCTGTTCTGCCATGGTCTTTTTAGAGTGAAGCGACTTTCTGGTTCAGTCTTTTTTCATCTGGACTGTCATGAACTTTAACATTTAGCATGCTTTCTGGAGAATGGGAGATGTAGCTCCTGGGTTTTCTCAGCATCTCACAGGCAGACTTTGGGCAGACTTACTGGGATGTCCCCTCCTGGGCAGCTGTTTTCAGTGTTGTGTTGTGATTGTTTTCTCTGCATAATGATGGAGTGCACGTAGTTTGGAAATGACTTTATAATCCTTCCTGGTTTGATGGGCTGCAACAGTTGCTTTTCTCAATCATTGTTGATGTCTTTCCTCATTAGCTTTAAAAAACAAAAGAAAATCCCATCAGTCCATCAGTCTGATTTTACGCCACCTAGAAGACAGAACACAAACGTCTGCGTGTTTTCATGCTAAATGTTTGTGTGTTTTTGGGACTGAAGGGTAAAGTGGAAGAGCTGACAGCAGAGCTACAGGTTTACAACGAACTGAAGAGACGAGTACAAGAATCAACCTTTAAGAAGGACCTGCAGAGGAATATTCAGGTGTGTTTATCTGCATCCAAAACAATTAAACGTCCTGTTTCTGTTCCTGCTGTTGGATGCAGTACTAAACGGTTTCAGTTCAAGTCATATAAACAACCAGAAACTGCGATGTTCTCTGCAGGAACACGGCAGCCCAGGTGCATTCTGGGAGTCCGAGCAGGAGTCGCTGCTGTTTGTCATTGAGATGAAGTCTGAGCGTGTGCAGGAGCAGAGCAGGAAGCTGCAGCAGATGGATGAGCTGGTACGTACACTGCTGGTCCACAAGCCCGGCACACCGACCCCGTCCTTTCCACCGTGCTTGCTCCTTCAGTTCCCTTCTGCTTGACCCTCAGGTGGAGAAGAACCTGTCTCTGGAGGACCAGATCATCCATGTCCTGCAGCAGAACGAGGACCTGAGAGTTCGGATAGACAACTGTCAGACTCTGATTCAGTAAGAGCTTCATTTTGGTCATGTGTTAATCTGCTGCCACCTGCTGGACCAAACGGTGTCCAGCAGGCAGAAGACAGGCGGTGTCTGACATGCATCTCTAATGAAAAGGGCCATAAAACATGAGGGAAAAAATTTGAAAGAAATCTAATTTACTTTATCTTCAATCCGACTGTAAGAACACAGATACTCAGTCAGATATGACGCTTCACCAACACTGAAACATTCAGAGAGACTGGAAACACAGGAACCACTGTAGAGATCCCATTTCTGAAGACATGAGTAGCTTGTTAGTGCAGCTTTGGTTGAGCTCAGGTTTTATTTTAAGTTGAGGACTGGGACGTCTCTAGCATTGAAAGACAGGAGGGGCTTAGCCTTCAGAAGATGTAATAAGAAATACTGCCCTTATCTAAATAGGCATAACGAGGTCCATGCTTCAGGTTGTGATCAAGTCATATGACCAGTTCAAGGTCACAATAAAGACTGTACCAGGAATTACTACATCATCATTCAGTATAATTGAGGCCTTGAGAAAAATCAAAGTTAATATTCTCAAAAGGTCCAATTGCTGCACTTTACATTGTTTCCAAAAGAATATGATTTTCAATACAGAATATGACAGTGAAAACTAAGAAGGCAATTACTTAAAGTACTTTAATGAAATTTATTAAAGAAAATTCCAGGTTACACTTAGAGGCTTGTTCTTTTTTCCATGGCTATGGAAATGACAGAATTTTTTTCAAAAGCTCACAGTTTAAAAGAAAGTATCACCATATTCTACTGCCTAATGACATCGCTGGGTTACTTGGAAACATCAAAGCATGCCTTCTTTTTTGAGAGTGGCGAATCTGTCAATCACTTTGTTGTGACTTTGCTGCTTCAGTGCATCATTTTCAATGGGCATGATTGCAAGACTTTTAAAAATTTTCTGTCACGTTGTCTTACGGAGCCGTGAGCGCAGTCAACATTTTTGTTCTGCCTTACCCAAAACTCCAAAGCACTCACTATGGCAAAACACTGCACCATGCTAACAGTTTATCAGGGAAAATAAGAGTTTTACCATCACTAATTTTATCAAAGTAATATGTCTGTTTTCATTTGCTAATTAGCTGGACTTAGTTGAATAATACAAGCAGCAGGGGTGATTACTTCTTATCTTTCTATTAAAAAAATACTCTGTATATCCATAGCCCTCACCACGTAAACTCAAAGAGGAAAATGAAACTTAAGGGGAGACGAGGCTTCACGATGCGTTCAAGTGAGCTTGGAAAAACAATGTCACTGTCATACGCAATGGTAACCGCATGGGTTTAATTTCAAAGCCAAGAAAGAAATGAAGATTCCTACAATTTTAGAGGGGCTTAAGAGTAATTTAGGGGGGCTCAAACCCACCTAAAATGGGCCTAACGACGTCCATGGTTGAGCATCAGATGGAAAGTCTACCCTGTCTTGCTATGACTGTGTGTGTGTCGGCTCAGTGGTGTGTAAATGTAAGCAGAGGAAACAAATGGCAGCCTGGGAGCTTCTTTATCCCCATAAGGTCCAACATCCCTGGTAACAGGGGGCATGGGATCAATATCCAGCTTTACATCAGGTCTGTCGTGTAAATATAGACCTGTATGGTATCCACAGGATGTCCAGAATCTCAGCTCATATATCATTAAAACAATTTATGTGACCAAACAGTAGGACCACAAACAATAAACAAATTCTGTTAAAAGGTGCAAAGATTTTTTGGATCCACCCAACAGCATGTACACAGTCAAATGTCATCTCTACTGAAAGTACATATCTCTCAGATTCATTGTTATAGTTATTAGAGAATTTATTTGATCAAATGTATATTTTTCGTATTGTTAAGTTTAAAACAGGTTTTTCCTTCCAATTAACTGCTGCTGCTGAGGCTTTTGGATAGATTGAAGCCAGAGACATGGGATGCAACAGTTTTTTCACCATGCGATACTGTACAATTTCTTATTTCTTTATTAAACATTTTCAATCAAAAAAACTCGTCTCATGCATTTCAAAAAATAATTGCTAGACTGATTTCAAAACAAAGGTCTAGAAGAAGACCAACGGAACAGAGTGCCACTGCAGCTAATAGTAGTGGCTGATATAACTAGCATCTATTGGAGTAAACTGCATTTACTGAAAAACTCCATTTCCTAGAGTCCTCTGATAGCAGTTTCCCTTCCGAAAGTACTATTTTTCTCTTTGACTAAGCCATCGGACTCTGTTTTGTCATTAGACATTTCAGTGGGATTGAGGAGGTGTTTCATATTTGTACAGGTATACCTGGGTTTTCACTGTCCTCTGACCTTCTGTCTCCAGGCAGTTTTCGAAGGAGCAGCAGGAGGTGAAGGCGGCGCTGGAGAGGCAGGTAGCGGTCAACCAGAAGCTTTCCCTGGAAAAAGAGCAGCTGATGTTCAAACTGAGACACAAAGACTCTTGTCCGACCATCCACCTGCCGGCCATGATGCAGGAGATCGCGCCTAGATGACCCTGATTCACTCGGCCCGGTTTACTGATTAGCATCGGACTCAAACTGAATCAAGAACCAGAACTTCTGAAATCAGGTTTAAAGGCTCTGATGCTGTCTGCATCAACAGGACTTCTGTTTAGCTGCGTCTCTGGTTCTTATCCAGCAGCTTCATCAGGTGTGTGTGTCACGCCGGTGTGTTCGTCTGTGGTTGGTTTTAGTCCTTCCCAGCTGCAGACTGTGAATTTTTTGTTACCAACCTCTTCACTTTACTCTCTGAGGAGCTAATGAGGGTGCTATGTTTCAATAGTAATGAATTTAAACTAATCAAAAAAGATAATTTTCATTTAGTTTTTTGATCAGACACTGGGTGAAAACAGAAGCAGTTCATTCGTTGCTGCATCTAGACTATCAAGCCAGGTTTGAAGCTCGAGACTCACATTTGGTGGGATTTAACTCCAGGCCTCTGACCACCAGTGCCTTGCTTATCACGAGTTTACTGGTTTAGTTTGAGGTGTTTCTACAAAATAGACAACAGTGGCATAGCTGACAGTGCAGACCATTGTGCGTAATGGGGCTTTCAGGATGTACTCCAGACCTTTGAGTGGACGGTACCACAAAAAGTGTTGAAAGAATTTGTGTTGCAGTTTTTTTAATTCTGAAATCCATCATAGGTTCCCAAAATTACTTTTAGTAGTGTTAAATTCCTTTGTTGGTTCCCACGTCCAAATCTGTTGCTTTCTGATGTCTTTTGGTCACGGTGAACATGTCTAATGCCATCCTGCAGCATTTCTGAAGAAAATACAGGGTCTGTTTACTTGTTTTTTTTAGTCTGCTTTCAGTGGCTCCGGTTAAATTCAGGAAACGTTTTTATGATCAGGTTTTGTCTCTAAATGTTTACTGAGTATAGGAAATGAAAAGAAGTACTCGAGGCCTTGCTTAGATTTGATGTGCAATGCCAAGGGGTCCTGAAAAAACATCTGAATGTTATGCTGTCAGGCTGTCTGCAATGTGCCTTGTTCAGGGCTCTGATGGCCTTTTCCAAACAAATCCAAATGCCATCCATTCAGCATTTCTGTTCATTTCAGACATTATGTTTCACATTTAGAACAACCAGCAACTGTATGCAAACGTGCTCATTTTGGGGATGTGAATGTATTTAGAAAGCTTTTGAATCAACAGTTCACTAATTTCATTTAAAAAAAAAGATTTTTGAAAAGATACATAATATGGCATTTTAGTATGTCTTGACTAATGAGATAGCACTGTCCAGTTTGGTTTGGTGTAAAACATCTTGGTTTTTTTGTAGGTTTGTAGGTTTATTCTCAACATAGCTTGACCGTATTTTGGTAAAATATGAATCTGAACCATCCAGTTCTTCAAAGCTGTAGAGATTAAAGATAATTTCCAGTTAGCTTGCTTATCTAAGATTAACCATGAAATTAGTATGTTAATGTTAACATGGTAACAGCAGAATTTCAGCATGAAATTGTGTGTGTAACTGTGTGTGTTGACATTCAAAAAATACAAATGTCACCATGTTAGCATGCAATATTAAAAAATGACATGCTAGCATGTTGATGTTAACCTGTTATGGTCTGAATTTCATTGTGTTAACATTGCAAAAATAAATACCCTGTTAGCTGGCAGTATTTACTGAATAATGCTAACATGTCGACGCTAACTGCAGAATTTTAGCATGTTAACATAACTGTTTACCATTCCAAAAAATAACAGATGTTATCATGTTAGCAGCAGTATTTAAGAAATACGCTAACATTAGGTAAGATGTGTTTTCAGCTCCGTCCTGAGAGCTGAGTACAGTTATATTACAGTTAAAATTCACATTGGCTACTGTAGTTGGTTTTTTGACATTTTTGAATAATTGTGTATAAAAGTGACTAAAGAGCAATTTGAAATTTGAACAATTTGAATATAAAGCATGTGCGCTAAAAGCTGCTAGCTTCCCACATTTTGAACTGTTGGCAGCAGATTTTCAAGCTTTTCTTGGTTTTCAAAAAGTATTTCTGTCCCAGTTTACATCACAGCTTCTTTAACAACCAGAGAACAATAATCACTCAAAGTCTGTCTATCAATTCTGATTTTATTTTAATTTTTTATGTTTTTCTTTGTTCTTTGACATTTGTAGTGGTATTGTGCCAAAAAAAAGGTAAAAGTTGTCTGTTTTGCCAGCTCTGTCATTATGCACCAGCACTTTGACCAGGATTTTACAGGAGTTTGTACAGTGGATGTTTTTATGTTGTACAGTTTTTTCTCAGCTTAAACTGTTGATATTCTGCAGCAGCTTTTTTTCAGCCTGATGTGTAGATACCCGCCGATGTTTTTCTTTTACTGGCTTTGCTAAATAAAAGTTGGAAATATCTTTTTCATGACTACGTTTAAAGTTAAAAGTTTGTTTGGCCAGAATTCTCAGTTAATTTGTTTTCCATTTCCCAGTATTAAAAGTCTCAATGACTCATTATGGACTTATTTAAAAATATTTTCAGAAATTTAAGCACACATGAATTCTCCACAACAATTTTCTAAATTCCCCTAAAAGGACGAACACACAAACTGACATGGAAAAAATGTGTGTGCAAACCTAAAACAGATGCATATCGTGAGAATATGTAAGAAACTGACACCTTGAAGGAAAAAAGTGATGCTACCTTCCGCATTTTTGATCGTTCACTCAAATTCATTCTGTTCAGATATGATAGTAAACATTTTAATTTAAAATGGTGTGTAAATTTGCATAAGCAAGATTAGTGGGATTTGCCAGATAATTGTAAAAAAGAAAATTGAGATTCTTATTGTGGCTGTCAAAATTAAACCATTAATTAAATCCCAATTGGGAAAATACTTCTCTGTGTTTAACTCATCCTAAATGCAGCCCTTGAAACTTTGTACTTCACCTCTAGCCACTGGGTTACTGCTTCTCCCATAAAAACCCCAGTAGGTTAATGGGTCAGTAGGCCAATGCGGAAAAAAGCAACTTTTAATGGAGTTGGGCTGGCCTTTAATATGGTAACCAATGTAGTCAAGTCAAGTTTATTTACAAAGCACATTTAAAACAACCTCAGTTGACCAAAGTGCTGTACAGACCAAATGGATAAAATCAATAAAAATAAACACATATCTAATAAATGTTGTATCCATCAAGAGCCCACAATGAGTTCATCAGACGGTCTCATTATTATGTTGTAATTATCTTGAACTGTAATTAGGGATATCCATAATTCAGATGTAGATATCCGCAATGTTAGTTGTGTATATCTGCAATTTTGATTATTACTAATGATAAACCCCATACACGTTGATCTTGTTGGACAGATGCAGACAGAGGAGAGGAACTGGTCATCAACCATCACAGACAGTTTTTTTTCCAACCTGTGACGGAGCAATATTTGTTTACATCATGTGATTTGCCGGGATCACCGAAGCACATGTTGCAGTTAAACATGGATCCATGTGGAAATGTGTGATAAGAGTCCTGCTGATATGATAAAAAAGTATGCAGCTTGTCTTCAGAGACTCTGAAAAATGTGAATTGTCTCTTTAGTTGAAGTTGAATTATTGTTGTAATACACACAGGAAGCCACTAGGTGTCAGGAGAGGACAGGTTTTCAGCTCATTTTTCAGGTTCTGAGACTGACTCTGTGAAGTTCAGCATCTGGCCTTATTAAGAGTTGCAGACCTGGATTGCTTGATTTGGTAAAATCCTGCAGCTGCTTAAAGGAGAAGTCCACTTTTTTGCAAGTGGGGCATTAATTGTGATGTAAACTGAAGTGTCCTGGACACCTATGGTACTTTTTGGAGATTTGGATCCTTCCCTGAGATATTTGTTTCAAACGCCAAACACCAAAACGC
>JBBBVT010000007.1:3514149-3528464 GCA_037177035.1 Craterocephalus eyresii
GCCTACAGTGTCCTGGTGCCAGGTGCACATATGGACACTCTTATGCCTGAACAAGGTGTTCGTTATGGACAATCCATCCACACAGGCACCAAGCCGGGGGACAACCAACATGCCCACTCCTGCTACCGTGAGCAACTCCAGAGTGGAAGAACCCCTCTCAAGGACTCGGGTTCCAGAGCCCAAGCTGTGCATCGAGGTGATTCCAACTATATCTAGCTGGAACCGCTCAATCTCGCGCACCTACTCAGGCTCCTTCCCCTCCCGAGAGGGGATGTTCCACGTCCCAAGAATCAGCCTCTGTAGCCGCGGAACGGACCGCCAGGGTCCCAGCCTTCGGCTGCCGCCCGACCCACACTGCACCCGATCCTTACGGCCCCTCCCGGGGATGGTGGGTCCACGGGAAGGGGGACCCATGTTATCTCTTTGGGTTAAGCTCGGCCGGGCCCCACGAGCTAAAGCCAGGCCACCAGGTGCTCGCCCCCATGGCCCCCACCCCCCACCCCCAGGCCAGGCTCCAGGAGGGGGCCCCGGTGACCCGTGTGCGGGCGAGGGAAACATGGGACCAATTTTCTTCCTCGTCATAAGGGTTTTCGGGCCGCTCTTGGTCTGGTTAACATGCAAATACCTCCACCACGGTAAGGTGGTGGCCCAAGGAGGGGGTCATCAAACCCAAAAGTTTTTTTTTTTTACATAACATTTACAGAGATATGTTAAATCAGAGCTCAGACTGGATGTTTTTAGACGCTCACATGTCAGATCTGAACATTTCCCTTTTGAAAGAAAAACATATTTGGAAAAAAAAACTATGCACATTCTGATAAGCTGCAATGATAAGGGTGCTGTTCTGCAGTAAATATGAGCTACAGGTTCTGAGGGAGTCTGTTTTCACAGATCAGACCTGGATTAAAATGCAATTCTAAAGGTTAAAGGAAAGAGCAAGTCTGAGCCGGAGTGCAGATGTTGCTCATCGTGGGGATCCTGTCAAAGATCAGCCAGAAAAGCAAACCTGAAGCTGCTCCGCTTTTTCAGAGGAAATCATCAGCCTTTAATAGTTTTTTAATGAGTTTGTAGAATGCGCTCTGGCGACAGTCTAATAAAGGACAAGCTCTGCACGGAGACTCAAGCTGAATAATGTATAAGGGCAGAGGTAGCGCTAATGAAAAGATGATGAGAGGCATTCCTGAGAGAGGGAGAGAGGAAAGGTGCCAGGAAAAGTTAAAAGAGAGGCCCAATTAATCTTCATGTGCTTACAGAAGAAATTAAACAAAGGTGGGAAAAAGGGCGAGGCAGCGAATGGCAGTTTGAAGAAGAAGCAGCGAGACACGTCGAGGTGAACAAAGAGACTGCCATCTGTTTTAATTATTTCATTTTCACTCTCAGTAAAAGGAGGTGACGAAAAGCTGGTAAAAGGAAAGTAAGAGGAAAGAAATGACACCTCGGTCCAGACTCATAAAACTGTGTGCAGGCAAAAAGGCAGGAATGTGCACACACATTTATTATCTCTATATTTTTAAAGGCCAGTATACAGATGCCTCTATTTTATAATTTTGAATCTACAATATATATAAAAAGTATTCAAATCAAATCCCTGTTAAAATTCCAGACTTTTCACATGTAAGAAATGAAAACATAGATCATTTCCAAACATTTCCCACCTTTAATGTGACCTAAGATAACCTAAACTATTCAACTTAAAACAAACTAAATAAAAAAAAAAAGCTAATTGTATTCATGCGCACACCCAGTGAGGCACAGTGGTGGCAATATCATCCTGTGGGGCTGCTTTAATCCGCTGGCTGGAGCTGAGGCTTTAATCAAGATGGATGGAATTCTGGACTTTCCCAGATACTAGTCACTTTTATTCTAAAAACTTCAGGTGTCTGTTGAGGTGGAAGTAAAGTGGAACATCACCTCTCATAATGACCCCTGACAGTCGTCCAGATCTATATAAGAAGGGCTTCCTGAGCTTTAACAGAAGATAACTGGACTTCTTTTTGTCTCTAAAAAACTTTTTGCTGTTCATCCAAAACATTTCTGTGGGTCTTAGGAACGTTGCAACCTGTGTGAGATTTGTTTTGGTCACATAACTCCAGGTGTAAATGGTTTCTACACATCCTGGTAAGGAGAGTCAGGGACAGATGAAATCTGAGGTCACCTGTTCAGTGTTGGTTATTCCAGTTTAACACAGATGGCTTCTTTCACTCTGGCCTTAAAACGTCCCTCTTCCTGTCCAAAATACACACATTACTGTCATCCCTTGTCTGAGACTCAGGTGGACTGCTGCTCTGCTCATCTTGTGATTGGATGTTTTATCTTTCAGGTGTTCCTGTCTCCGCCTCCATGTGATGCGGAGGCAGAGACAGGAACTCCCTGTAATGTCAAACATATTTAGTGCACATATTTAAGAAAAAAGGTTACAAAAGCTCTACAAAAAAGTTTCAGAGCCAGTTCACCATGGTTTGAAGCAGACTTGAGGTTCTTTGTTTGGTTGCTCCAGATTTTAGGACACGAAAAACGAAAAGTTTGATTCAAACTCTCAGGATTGAAAGCAAAGGTCACACAGAAGATGACAGAGGCTTTGGTGGCTCATATAGGGTCAGCAGATCAGATGTATTTAGGACCAGAACCATTCTTCTACACCAGGAGCAACATCTGAAAGATGACTTTCTGTGGCTCCCAGTCAGCTAGGGTAGAGATGTAAAATGTTCCTGAGACCAAATGGATGCATTAAACCAAGACGAATCATCTGTTATTTGAACTGGCGGGTGTTGGATTTGGGAAAACCAGAGAAAAAAAAATGCATTCTGCATTTTCTTCTGTTGACTTGCTTATCTACAGTGTATGACAATACCTTGTATATCAGACTGAGACGAATAATTTCACAGGATCAGAAGTTTCAAAGTTTATATTCCAGATAAGTCTTTCCTCAGAAACCCAGCAGCAGTTGTTACCTGAAGAGTTATGGGAATGAAATGATTTCTCTGACTCAGCTGCTCACACAGTTAACAGAGGTCTGAAACACTCAATTCTCTTCCTAAAGGGCCACACTTTCACTGCATTTGGTTGTTACCACAGTCTGAAATTCCAGAGCTCCTCTTTTATGTTGCCTGCTGCACACATTTTTCTGACTTCGTAAAGCAAATCTGAATCTATTGTCTTCGTAACAATTCTCCCAAAGTTGTGGAATGTAAAAGAAGAAATTAAAACAGTATAAAATGACCATAAACAGGCAAAACGTGCCCTCACATTAGATATTATTTGTTTAATTTATTTTATATCATAAAAGTCCAAAAAATAGTGTTACAAGATGCAGAAATGCTGCAAAGTGACTAACAATTTAAACCACCAAAAGAAATGAATAAAAACAAAAAGAAATTAAAAGAAACTACAAAAGACACATAAAAAGAAAAAAACTGATAGATGCACAACCCCAAAAAAGACGAAGCAGAAAGATGCAAACAGAACCTAAACAAACAAACCACAGAAGAAGAGTCTTATATAAACAGGGTGGTGGGCAAAGCTTTTCATGAAGCTCGTTGCATCAGAATGAATCTTTGTGTCATCATGTAAAAATCACATCCCATGCGATGTCTGCAGCGTCAGTGTGACCGGCCCACTTCAGCCGAGGCAGAACCAGGTTTGGGTGGCAGAAAAACGAGCTTAAAAGTTGATTTGAACAGAAATCTCACAAGAATACACAGGGAAAGGAGAGAAATGTGAAAAAAATAACAAGTGCATGTTGAAATTTTGCACAGCCGACTTGCTGTCATGCATCTTAATGTCAGACATTAGTTCAGCTCTCATGGTTTTTATCTCACAGCCTCCTTCAATAATTATCTCCACTAATCTCCTCCTCTGTCTCGGCGTGTCATCTGTCTGGACCAGTCGCTTGCCAGCCTCCGTGTTCGTGATGTAACATCCGTGTAACATCGTTCAGTACAATGATGCAAACAGGCATAAAGAGTGTGCCGTACGCTGCACCTGAGCTGGACTCTGATGGAGCGGCGTGTCGGGATGAGACGAATGTCCGTGTTACGGTGAGCTAAATGAAGCAAGTCGATATGTAAATGAGAGGAAGGAGCAGACTCACATGGGAAGGAAGGAAAGACAGTGGTGAGACAAAGAGAAGGACTGAGGAAGGAACAGTTTGGACAGGTAGGACAGATGTGACATGTGAGGGGGAGGTGGAGGAGTTCTCCAAAGGATTTCAAGCAGGTTGAGGTTTGGATCATGTTTACACATTCATTTTTTCTTTCTCAGCTGCTCGGTTGTAGATCAGCTGCTGTGTTTGCGATCATTGACCTGTTATATGAAGCAGTTTCAGACAAGCTTTGGCTGTCAGACAGATGGACTCACATCTGATTCCAGGATACTTTGGTATCCAGAGGAGTTCATGGTCTACTCAGTGGCTGTAAGATGTCCTGGTCCTGTATTGTAGCTGCAGAACAAGCCCAGATCTCTGTCCACCATCATGCCTGACGGCTGCTTTGAGGTGCTTGTGCTGACATCTGGGTTTTTTGTGCATTTTGATCAAACATCTACACTTTTGTCTGGTTCGTCTAAAGGAAGTTGATCCAGAAGTCTTGTGGTTTGCCTAAATGCTGACTTGCTAACCAAAGCTGAGCTGCCATGTATACGAAAGAGAGATTAACTGAACACAGTGAGCTGTTAACATAAACTCGCCCTGAATAACTAGGAAACACCAGACCCTCTGGAAACAACATGGTTTTGCTGGGTCTATTAGAACACCAGTTCAACCAAAACTTCCAGCTTCTACACTACAGAACTTCTTTTGGTCAGTCTGCCTTCTCTTATAAAAGTGCAAAGCTGTGGGAATCATTATTGACTGATCTTAAGACCATATCTGAGTTTAAAACCTTCACCTGTAAGCTGAAGTCTTGGCCGAAACAAAACAGAACTGTACTCATTTTTAACAGCACTGCGTGTGAATGAATAAATGATTTATAGATTTTGTATTGTTGGTATGGGTAACCTATAGGGTTTATCATTTATCTTAGTAATATCAGCAGAGTGGTATCTTGGTACTCAAAAAGTATTTTGACTGCCTGATATCCAAGTATTGATTTGCCCATCCCTACATCCAGGTTCTGACAGATCCTGCTCATTCTTCCAGACTCCCACAGCAGCTTCGGATTCCTCCAACACGGATTTCTCTGAAACTTTTCTTTTTAAGCCTTCAGACTGATCCACTGTGCTCGGAAACATGTTTTTTTTATCGTGCGACGATTGCTTTGGATTATTTTGACAGACGTTGAACCGTTTAACAGGGAACTGAAGCGCTTTCAGTAAAAACATGAATATTTCAGGATTAAAATGCAGACTTGCGATTATAGTTCAGTTTGCTTTCTTCCTCTTTTTGGGGTGGTGATTAAACTCTAATGAAAGTGTTGGACAGAAGGGCAGGGAGAAGGCGGGGAGCCAGGATTAACACCGGGGTTATCAAGCCCGGGTGAAAAGATCACTTCTCATTACCATTTACTGCAGGGCCCACCAAGTTTCAGCCCTATAGTGTCCGCTCAATTAATCGCCTGTGTTCAGCCGCCGCCGATCAGAGGTCAAAGGCTGATCAGTCGCAGTGACCTCAGATGTGGCATTTGTTCCAACTTTGCCATCCACTTAAAGTAGCTCCTGGAAGAAGGCTGAAGACACATGAATCAGTCTGCAGGTTTACTGAAGAACTTCACTATCAGAGAACGGAAGCAATGAAAACCATCACTGAGGAAGACCACGGTGGGAGAGAGGGCCGACTTCAGAACTGCACACACAACTGGACCTGGGTTTAATGGACTCAGAAGTTACAGAACGTCCACAAACACAAACCTGAACCAGCTAAGGTGCTTTTAAGGTTTCTAAACATTTATATCTTATTAAAGATGAAAGCAACTAAACTGATTACGTGCAGCGTTTCCACCATCTGCAAAGGGCTGCAAACATTTTCCCAGTCAAACTAAACTGGTACAAACTTATTTTAAAGTTTAAACCAGATCGGCACCTGTAGTTTTGGTTTGGTTGGTATTCAGCCATTATGGTGTTGATGCTAGCCACCTACTGAAACCAACAGACATTCGCCAGCTCCTTACATTTCAACCCCACTTGGATCACGAGTGGCCTGCCAGTGATGTGACTGAGCACTCAGCACCAGATGAACAGTGATCCCATGAACAAACTGTATCTGCCGTTTCTAATGCCGCTTCCATTCAACAGGATCAACACGCTGCTCCAGCAGGGCTGGGAAAATCCATTTAAAATGCTGGAATATCTGTTTCTTCTATTTCGCTCCCTCATCATCAGAGCAGGGAAGCCTGATAAATCCCTGCATTAAACGAACAACTGCTTGCCATCAACTTAACAAGCTTTTTTGCTGGCTGTGGGTGCCATTCATCATGGTCTCACCCTCATGACTGCACTCGAGGAGGCACAAAGAGACAAGTATGAAGAGCAGGTGCCGTGACTTCTCGGTGGAGGTGTGCAGACCACGGACTTCCAGCTAACATCCAGCTATCATCCAGCTATGTGGCTCTATGACTGTGTTCAGTCCTGCTGCTTTTCTCACAAGTAAATCAACTCAGATCACTTCTGAAACTTTAATCAGGAGCTCTTCCAGCTGACAGAATCAGAATCATATGGACAGCTTGGGTAGACCAGGTTTTAGCCATACTGATGTGAAACAAGTACATTCACAAATGAGGAACAGAATGGGACACACTCAGCAGCAAACTCCACCTAAAATATGGGTTGCCAGGGACAGGGTTGCCATATCTGATCGAGAGTTTCAAGCCCAAAGACAATGTAAAACCCTCCCACCTCAATAAAAATAAGTCCAAATCTGAACATCCTATATTTTTCAGAACAGAGGTGTTCCCACATGGAAGAGTAACTGCCTTCATACAGCTACAGCCTCTGGTTAGCAGACGATATGGGTAGTGACAGTTTTAAGGTGAAACCAGAATCACCAAATCAGTGGTTACAATGTCCTATTTCGCAAGACGCAGCTTCCCAGTGAAGGAAAAACTGACCAAATACAATACGCAAATAAGATGCAAGCAGGCTGTCAGACTTGTGTCAGGTTGGGTCTGAGGTCTGGTCTCCCTGTAGCCCCGGCCCCTCCACATGTAGATGAAGCTTCCTCTCACTGAAAACTTGTTTGACAAACTGTACTCAGACAACATAATCACTACAGAGAGCATGAAGACCATTTTTACTTCCTTTGGTGTTTAGATTCTTTTCTATCTTAAAAAGGACCTTCTTATATTTTCTAAAAACATTTGTTTTAAACAATTACAAATATTTTAAAGTGAATGAAACGTGTAAAATGGTTGCAGGGTTTTTTAATTACAGAATTACGGTAATTACATATTTTATCCAAAAATGTGTCTTATTCAAACAATGGCCCTCATGCAAGAAGCACTCGTACGAACAGATTCATTCTTAAATGGCCATTCACCAATTTTCTCGTATTTCCAATCTTTCTTCAGGCACGAACGAATTCTACGAGTGCTCCAAACTTGACGTAGTGGTGCAGAGTCTTGCGCAATTACTCTGCTGTTATCCAAATCTATGTTTTTCGCTAAAGGATTGCATTTGTCGTGATATAAGAGCAATGGTGGATTTAAAAATACAATATAAAATATATTAAAATATCTTATAGCTCTGCAGGTCGAAATATAAATTATGTTTTTCACATATTTTTCGGCCTGATTTTGTTTTTTGTTTTTTTTAAAAGTAGGCTACGAAAAGTCAGTTGATGGTTTTGAATAACATGTCAGGTGCATTTACAGCACTTTTGTCCCACTGTTCGGCTTTTGCCGGTACTTTAATTCCACTACTGACTGACACCGAGGTAAATTTAGTTTTATGTTTGATATTCAAAAGATAGTCTCAAGACTAATGCCGCTTTGTCGTGGGGTTGAGAGGCTCGCTGCAACGGTCTTAATGTTATGTCTTCAACCAAAGCGGCACTGGGTCAGGAGAAGGGTGTCCGAATATCTGTTGAATATCAAACCTAAAACTAACTTTTCCTCAGTCTGACTGAGCTGAAAATGACAGGTTTCACTTTGTTGATCTCAGTCAGCAGAACCTCGATCTCTGAACAGGTGAAATTACTCTTTTTCGACCTCAATGCCATTTTTGTGAATGAACGCGTTTTGACAAGTGTGGGAGGTTTGGCCTAATATGGAGTTATAGGGGCATTAATTATGCAAATTGTCAATTCTCGTGAACGCGCGCTCACTTACGTACAGGTGGAATGCATCAAGTTTACGAAGGACATTTACGGATTAATCTGACGCTAATCGCGTTTCTTGAATCTGACACTGACACACTCGTAGGAGCTCATCGTAGGATAAGAAGTATAGGACAAGAATACGAAAATGTTGTTGCATGAGGGCCATTTACCAAACATGTCATACACAGGGGTGAGCTACAGTACTGTCCTGCAACTTGTAGACGCGTCCCTTCTCCAACACACTTGAATGGAATGGCTTGATTGCATGTTTCACTTCTGAAACATGCCTGTGTCATTCAGGTCTGTTAACGAGCCATTCATTAGATTCAGGTGGGTTAAAATAACGGGGACATATCTCTGTGCATGCCATACTTACACTTCTAAATGAGCATAAAATCTACTATAACTTTTATTTCTGAACTTCAGTTTACTGTCTTTATGATTGTAATCATACACATAAAACTGTTCAGAGTTTAAATATTTACTGTATAACATGCTGTTCCAAATAAGGTGAATAACCACAAAAATAAAAATACCAAAAGGCCTGAACCTTGAGACGTTCAGTAAATGTTCTTTTGAATGATAAATTGTTCCTCAACAGTCCTCATAATCATACCTTCAACATTCAGACATGAGCGGCCCAAGATGACTCCTCACATGTGGCAAGTTATTGATAATATCCCATACAGCAACTCCTGAAAGGTCCAGAAAAAAGGTCTTAGGACTCAGGATTTAAAGTCTAAAATTACTGAGAGGACAGAATTAAACAAGTCTGAAGGTGCAGGCAGTATGTCGATTCAAATAGGCGTATATAATGAAAGCTCACAGTTTGTTTGTTTTTAAATGAGAGTCTGTAAAGAAAAATGTCCCCATAAACAAGCTTTATCAGAGCTGAAATTAACATTTTCTTCCCTACATGGAAAAATAACTTGTTTTAGTTACGGACACTTTCTTCAGAGATGTTCTGGTTTGCTTTCTACAGTCTAATAACATGACACCAGTTAATAGGGGAGTTGTTCATCCATAACTTCAGCCTTAAAGGTTTTAACTACTCAGAATATTTTGGTACTGCAGAGGTCACATGTGACACAAACTTAAAACGGTCTTCATTCTCTCCAGCTGCAGGTGAGCAGAACCGTTAAACACAGCGAATGAGAGAGATTAGCCTTAAGCTAATTCCTCCTGGCGTCTTGAGCTGCAGACAGAATATAAACCAGCTCAGGTTTTTTTTAGGACGGTCTTCCTCATGTGGACTGTAAGCAGACTTTGGATAAATCCAGCTGGCTTTGTGTTAATATTGTTCTCTCTGCATTATCCTCCTTCATTTCTCCTTGCTGTGGATGAAGCAGTGGCCCTGGTGCCCAGGGGCCTCGCTGCCATCTTTTATTATTTAGAATCTGATTAATAATCTGCCACCCTGCTGCAGCAGAAGCTGAGATCCATAAAAGGACCCAGAAGAAAAGCAGCAGCAGGGTGTAATTCCACTTCAACGTGCTGCAGAGAAGAAAAGAAAGGAGCTCATCTTCTCCCACGTGTTTAATGAGAATAAAATGGAAACAATGCGGCTGGAAACCCCAGAGTTAAGCCTCTCCACTGAAATTTTCATGGAAGTTCAGTCAGAACAGGGGTCGCAGCGGGGTCTGAGAGGGATCTGCTCTACCAAAACATCAACAGGAGTCCATTCACCTGATTATATTTAATATGAACTTTTCAGCCGATCCAACACAATTCTGACTCGAGTTAAGGTATGAATGGTCACTAAAGGTCTGACACAATGAATTCCAACGTTTCATTAACTGTGAATAAGTGTAAAGCTATGAGAAGAAATAAAACTTTATTTTTCAGATAACCTGGAACACAAAATCTGTGTTTTGGAGAAAAGGCCAGGGCAGGCTAGTCATTTCAAATTTAACTTGGAGGGAATCTCTCCTGCAACAGCACATTTTTCACTGTTTTCTTGCAGTTTTAAATCATGGCATGCTGTTAATAAATGCTGTTTTTATGTTGAGCTGCATCAGTCGGCGGATGCATCGAACAGCAAAGGCTACATTCTGAAGAGCAACTTTAGCTGCAACCAAAGATGAGGAAGTTTGTTTATTTAAAAGCACGCTTAAAACAACAGAAATTTAGCAAAGTGCTGTACAATTTTAAAACAAGAAAACAACACAAAGTCCTAAAATGTCAATAACCTGAATCTGAGTTATAAATTCAAGAAAGAGAAGTAAACAGAGTTTTAGCAGATCCGCTGCAGCGTAAATCCTTCCCCTTCTTTAATTTCTCCTTCCTGATTCAGCTGCTTTGTCTCCATCACCGGGTGGAAAGTGGCCCTACAGGATTCATCACTCAGAAGCTTCATCTCCTTCTAAAAAAATGTAATTTTTTAGAAAAAGTGTGTGCTGGACATTTTTGCAGACTTTTCTGGCTGACAGAGCGTGAACGTCCTCAGTAATCACCTTTTAACAGCCTGCAGAGAAACGCTTCACATGCTGCAGGAAACATTCACAGTTGTACAGTAATTGTTAAGGCTAACTGGCAGCTGAAGCAGCAGAGTGGCCAGTCTCTGCCTCATGGAAAAGTCTGCCTGTTGGACACCTGCAGGAAGCTCTACTTTTCATCCCTAAAAAACACCATCAGCTCTTTCTAAACTTCTCATTTCTCACTACATAGATCAAAACTTAAGCTGAAATAAAAAACAATCAACACCAAAACAAACAGAATAATCCTGTGATTATCATTTTTCTCTTTCACAGGACTGACAGTGATCAAACCATTACGATAATCTGACGGCCTAGCCCAGAGGAGATGAAAGCAGGGCGTAATTATACTTAACTAATAACTAACATTAGGAAGATGGTGAAACTGCCGTTTCTCAGCTTCTTTCAAAGGATCAAGACAAACTCAACATAACCAGATGGGTGGATAAAACCTCCCGATTCTCTGTGGGTGTAAAATATTGGAATTAGATGTTTTTTCAAAAAAGGAAACAAAGTGTTAGTGTCTTGTTCCAAAGGGTGACGATACTGGCAGGACTGATCTCCTCTTTCTACCTGAAGAAGCCGTGAACTGAACATAAATCTGTTGTTTTCTTTAAAGGGAACGTTCAGTATTTTTCAACCTGGACCTATTTTGTAGTATGACATTCGATCATTTACTCACCCAGACAGTTTGGGTTTAACTTGAACTCCTTCGGGAGATATTTAGATCCACTTGCGATCAGCGTACATCAGATATAATGGGAGTGAACGGGACAAGCTTGTGCAGCCTCTAAATAAGGCAATTTCTGCCACAAAACTCCTTCGTTTCACCATTTAAACGCTGCTCTGATCCCTCTGGGAGCTAAAGCAGCTTGGAATCGCGTTTTTGTGGCGGTCCGTCATTATTTACAGCCATTAGTGGCACTGTGATGTGGCCTGGAAGTGACGTCATTGAAGCCACCGCTCAAAGTTAGTGGCTGTAAATAACGACGATCACCACAAAAACTCAACTCCAAGCCGCTTGGAGCTCACAGAGGGATCAGACCAGCGATTCATAACAACACTTTGGAAAGCTGTGGGCTGGTGGAGGCCTGTATGTGTGTTTGTGGTCTGTTGGACTGCAGGCAGGGGATGATAATGCTGAACGTTGATATGAACTGAACAAAAAACTGGAGAAATTCTCATCAGGACCCTGACTGCAGCATTTTGGACCAGCTGGAAGGTAAAATGACAGAATTGCAGGTGTCAGGACTGATGTTTAAATTTCCACATTTACCTGAAGAAAGTGTGCATCAGGAAGAGGCAGCTAAGATCCAGCAGCAGCATCTCCACCACATCCGTCTGACCCGAGCCCGGAAGCAGCTGCAGCTTCTTATCGTTTCATATTTTAACATCAAAACATTGTTAGAGATCCAGGGAAAGATGTAAAAGGTCAGAGCGGCGAACTGAATGAAACAAATGTACTTTATAAAGATCTCCTCTTCATCAAAACTTCTCCTTCCAGTTTTCCTGCTCTCCCTCCTTTCCCTCCACCCCTCCATCGGATCATTTTTCATTCGTGTCATCCACAGGAAGTCACACCTGAGCAGCGCCTCTCTCTCTGCCGAAGATCTATGAGCCCTGGATTTCATATTTTCAGCTTATTTACCTCGTCGTTTGTTTTCATTTTTTTTCTACTGATGCGGGTCATTTGACAGTTTGGAGTTGTTTTCAAATCTCCGCCACACAAACATTCATACATTATAAGTTTGCGTCTCGGTGCCCCTCGCAGGCGGCTGAGAGCAGGAGGAAATATGTTTCCGCCTCATGCTGATTTACAGCGCGCTGCTGGTGGTGGCTGATAGATATTCGCTTCTGCGCGGCCGCCGAGAATCAGATGGTGGCTGCTGCCGCGTCGACACCGTCTGATGAGCTCTTATATCCACATATGGAAAATTTCTCAGATATGCTTTATCAAAAACAGGAGAAAAACAAGGTGCTTGGCTTGGCGCAGCTGCAACACAAATCAGGGCTTAGGGTTATTTTTAAGGACAAAAATTGGAGTAGTTAAAAAGGTGTGGTGCAGATAGTACCTCCTGACTGAAAGCTTGCTGTATTTTAGCAGAAAAAAGGGGTAATAAATGGAATCTCAGGTTTCTATTTTAAGGAGTCAAACATCTAAACATAGGGCTTAACAGCCAATTTTAGCCTGATCTTTTGTTCTTCCCTTGTATCAGATATGTTGATTTTAGTAAATTTCTGTGTGTGATGAATGTCTGGCGGTGAAAAGTGATTAAAAAGCCTCAAGCGTTCTCAGCAAAATACTCCTCCTGAACAAATAGGCCCTTAATTTACTTTTTGGTGGCAGAGTAATGAAATGTACTTTAGGGTGAGTTATGGGTGTTGGAAAATAAGCTTCTCTGATCTTTATGCTCCATTATCTGTAATCCTTTTACACACTCAGCCTCTGCCGGTGTGGGCTGGCTTTCTTTACGAGGCACGCTGAGAGAAGTCTACAGGTTTGTAAAGTCTTTCCTCCTGGAAGTCGGCAATAAAAAGTTTACAATCTGCTGGAGATAAATGGGCGCAGTAAGAAGACAACGAGGTTCAGTGTGATATTCCCTCTGCTAAAAGGCTCACATCAATGTTTACTGCCAGAGGTTAGTAGCACTGTCAGCTAAAAACTGTGGTCAAACTGTGTGAAGAAGAGAGAAAACAGGAGCACAGAAACCTGCTGAGGGTGGAATCATTATGGAATAAATCTGCCTGAAAGAAAAGACCAAGATCACACAAAACAGGATCTTTAGCTAATTGTGACTGAATATTAAGGGGAGACTGCTAAAGTAACTCCATGAAGAGATTTTTACACTCATTGGTCCCTTTTGCTGAAATGCTTGTAAACACAAATATCTAATCAGCCAATCAGATGGCAGCATGTTTAAGTCAGACGTGGTCAAGTCCACTTGCTGGTGCTTAAACTGAGCCTCAGAATGAGGAAGAAAGAAGATTCAAGTGACTTTGAACATGGCATGGTTGTTGCTCTGAGTGTTTACTGGGATTTTCACACAACCATCTCTAGGGTTTACAGAGAATGGTCTGAAGAAGAGAAAATATCCAATGAGCAGCAGTTGTCTGGACCAGAAGGTCTTGTTGATGTCAGAGGTCAGAGGAGAATAGGCAGACTGGTCAGAGATGATAGAAAGGCAACATGCACTGCTGCAACTTCAGCTACGTTTCCATGGACAAATTTCGTCTTTTGGATTGAAATCAGGGAGTAGCTGACATGTTACCATGGATGATGGATAAAAGGGATTCAATAAGCTACATGATAGTTTAACATGAGCAAAACTTTCTGACATGCAGAGCAAACTATTTCGGGTTTTTTTCATTTTATTTTGAGCCTTTTGACCATTGTGATTAGGGATGGGCATGTATAATCCAAATAGATATAGGAATCAGATCAAAACATTTCATAGATGACATCATTTTTTTAATTAATAAAACCAACACATCTTTAGACTGGTGCTGAAGTTATAAGTGCATACTTTCCAGTGTAGTCACTGAAGGTATCCCATTCTACTGCCAGAAGAGTCGTTCATTTTGTGATAAAGATCTAA